>VNJZ01004246.1:0-36219 GCA_008042795.1 Drosophila asahinai | reverse complement strand
ATAAAATACACTTATGCCAACGTTTCTTCAAATCCTCGAAACAGGCCAAATAGTCCCTTTCCGGTATAGCCATGAGCGCCCTCGTCGATTCCGCTTTTATCTCTTCAATCGACTCGAAACGCGTTCCCCGGAGTGGTCTCTTGAGTTTAAGGAATAGCCAGAAGTCACACGGAGCCAAATCAGGAGAATACGGTGGTTGCGGAACGATATGCGTCGAATTCTTGGCGAATGGTCACGAAGAACGAGTGCAGTGTGCGACGGTGCATTATCATGAGGCAAAAACCAAGAGTTGTTGGCCCATAATTCTGGTCTTTTTCGACGAATTGCTTCACGCAAACGACGCATAACGCTCAAATAATATTCCTTATTAACTGTCATCATAACCTTGATTTTTGAACGACTTTGACGTTCTCTTTTCAGTCTGGCCCGACCCTCTTTGAAGTCTTTGTACCACTTATAAACATTTTTCTGGGACATGGTAGAATCACCAAAGGCCTTCCGCAACATCCTCATTGTTTCCGCAGCCGAAATTTCATTCCGCAAACAAAATTTGATGGCACTTCTCTGCTCAATTAAATCAGACATTGTAAAAATCGACAAATCTCTCTTGATCGTTTGGTAAACACAAGCGTATATATAGTACTGATACTGACATTGACATAAAATTACCGCCAGATGTCATCAACAGTCCTGCCAACTCAAAAAAAAAAAAAAAAACTAGTCCGCCATCTTAAGCCTGCGAATTTTAAATTGAAAATGCACCTTACTTTTTGCCCACAGTAGTATGTAAATAGATGTATATCGATGAAAAATAACAAAATCAGGTCGATTTTCATTATATTTTACCCGGTTTACATAAGGTCAAAGATATTAGTTCCCCAATTCGAAACCACGGTTTCAGAATCAACTAACCATCTGGGGTAAGTCTGATTGCAATTGCGAGCGAGATGGAGATAGAAGAACTTTTTTGTTTATACTCCCATTGTTTGTTTGCCATTCGGCTCTAGTGTATTTGTTACAAACCAAAATGTTAACTTTTTGAAAAAAAACTTTACAAACATTTTGTCATTAAATTTGGGAGCTAAAGCTTCTATAGTCTCTGAACAGACGAAATTAACTTAATCGGCTGGTGATGCTGATCAAGAATTTATATTCCTTATCGGGTCGGAAATTCCCCTTCTGTCTGTTAAATGCATACTCTGCTTAAAAAAATCACTTGGGAATCGCGATTGTCATATTAAATAGTTTTTTTTGCAATTTTGCGATATTAATTAACTTTAATTTAGAAATAACAGCATGATGATTGTTTTAGACAACAAAGTTGCGATGTTCTGCTTCCATTTCGCGAGTGCGTGGTGGTTAGCCGAACTGTGTAATTATTTTCCTATATATAGTTCTACCTGTAATAGAATGAAGACTATTTCGAAAGTTTCATCCAGATGTGTAGCCCTAAAACTGAGAGACTAAACGTCTAAAAAAAGTTATAATACCGTCTAGAAAGGTATAAATATCTTTCAAATTAACATAAAAAAACAAAACTAGAAAGTATTTTTCGCACCGTGGTTTGTACAAAAGCAAAGTTATGTTTGTTTGGCCTTACATTTTTTAAGTGCACTGGGTTGATTCCAAAAAAATAAATGAAGATGTATCATTAAAAATTTGTAAAAAAAAAAAATACAAAAATTGTTGTCGAAAATGGATTGGTAATTTGTAAATTGTGAATTGTAATTTGTGAATCCACACCGCTTTCTGTGGCTCCCATGATAATGACACCTTTAATGTAGTACCGAACCAATAATACCGTTTTCCCTAAATGTTTGTAAGTTTGATTTATATTTTTTTCTATATATAAACTATTTATTAAAACTCAGAAGTTCCCGATATGTATTAAAGTTTTTTTTCGTTTGATTTCGTCTCACTTTCTGCACAATAAATTGACGGTATTGATTACATTATTCTTTGATGTTTAGTTTTGTTTGTAAAATTGCATACATTTACCAATTTATTCTCTTGTTATTTTTACAATCAGATTTTCTGTGTCGTGTTATGTTTATAGTTTTTAGACTCGCTGTCTGCGCTTTACATTGAACTTGATGTTTTAAAATTGCTGCTGTTTTAAATTTATTTTATACAGGCTGTGCGTGCGTTAGCTGAAATATGTGGTGTTGACTTTGACTTAAAGGCAGGTAGTTGGCATAAACAGAATTTATTTTGTTTGTAATTAAACTGCGGTTACTTTGGCATGCTTTATTACTGCATAAAATACACAAACCACAAAATGTTCACTAATGGTCGATGGATAAACGGCCGTTCCTGGGCACTTACTTGAAGCTTTGGAAAATTACTTTGGGCGAATTTGCACTCCGAACTCGCGAAAGTGAACCGTTGGTCGCGGCCTGCGAAACCTAACTGATCCTTGCTCTGCGGTCTGGCGAAGAGCTAAGCTCGGTTGCGGCTCCTTCGGCTCTGGCTGCCATGGCATGTCTAATGAATGCATACTTCAGTTGGCTGGAGATGGGGCTGGAGAGGGGAGCGATTGGGAGGGAGAATAATGGAATTTTTGCGACGCTTCATTCATAGCTCAAAATGGGGAATGGGAATGGGAATTGGTGGCGGCTGCGAATCCTTAGTCGCTGTGCGTGAAGATATGCAAAGGGGAAAGAATTGGAGAGCACAAAACGAAGCATACTGGCTCTTCTTCGTACGTATATTTGGTATGGCGGAAACGCGAAGAAAATTGAGTTGTTGAATTTTCAACTGTTAAATGCTAAGCACATTTAATTTGCTATTAAAATAAAACTCAATTCGGCCATTGGTGTGGGGTAATTCAGAGGACGTGTTGTCATAAACACTCAACACATTACACTGACAGGACAGCTGCGGCATCACACTTGTCCTTGCCTTGGGGTGCGAGTCGTTTTATTAATAATTTCCGCACCAAATTGAATTATTGTTCAGAACGTACTTGATAGGAATGGGGGCGATGCCAGATGATAATGACGATGCCAATGACGTTGTCAATGGGTCGGGCAGGGCGGCCACGTCGGATCCGAGGCAGGAGTAGAAATAGAAGGAATTCAACGCATTCCTTTCGGAACATTCCGGCCCATTTTCCCTTTCCATCTCGGTGTCCTTTCTCTGAGGCTGCGCTGCACTGGGCCATAGAATTGCCTGGGACACGTGGCTCCATGTACTTGTCGTCATCATCCCACACACTCACCCACAGCCAAGTGATTTCTCCTCGTTTTTCGTTTTTTTCTCGTTGAAGGAAAGTTCATTAATAAACTTTCGTTGTTGCTGTCGAATTCAGCTACAGCCTGGCCGCCCCAGCTTCAACAAGTGGCACCATGCTTCTGTGGTTATCATCCCTCGGTGGCCTCCTTTGCCTTCTTCGCGTGCCCGACACCAGCAGGGTTTTATTTGATGAGAAACTGCTGGAAGGACCCGCTTGCAGTCGCGTTCATTTAATTGCTGTAGAAATGGTTTTTTATTGACTTTTACTTGAACTCCTCTTCAAAATGCATTCAGTGAAGACATGGGCAACTATGGTTATGTTAGATCTGACAAAATAAACTTATTTATGGTTATAAATGACCTTTGAAGTTTAAATTATTTTAAATTTTAATAATGGTTGAAACTGAATTATAATACAAATTTGTTAGCCCCAGCTATTTATAAACGTCTTAAATATTTCGTCCAAGTGAACGATTTCACTTAAAAATTCCTTAAATTAAACAATTTTGCTTGTAGATAACCAAATGATTTATTTTTCAAGTCCAGAGCTCTTTTGGGAGTGTAGGCTACTTGCGTGCCCATAGAGCCTGGCTTGTCTTTTCCTGCTCTGTCCTTGCCCTCTCGGGCCATAAACCAAGCAATTATTCAATTTGCACGGACCGTGCTCGGAACATAACTGCTCCGGACAGTTACGTTGAGTGGTTGGTTCGCTGTTAAGTTGGTAGTTGAGATTCTGGTCCGCCGGGGAATTTTTCTCGGCTCTCGGTTCCCGTTCAAGGTTATTGCCCAAGGGCTTCGAGAGATTGTATTTCTGATGGCTTCTCCCACAATCCTATTTGCAGAATCAACGAAATGATGCACTATCGCAAGGCCCAGAACGTGGAAAAGGAGTTGAGCAAGGGCGATTTGCCATTTGAGGACTGCCTGCCCAAGTCGCAAAATGATTTCCTATGGATGCATGTAAGCCCATAAGTTTTTCCTCCATTGCAGCTACCTTATCTTAAGCATATTCATCATTGATATTTGAAGGTGAAGGGCGGCACCAAGGTGAGCAATGTGATTGAGTTCGCACAGGCGGCACTCATCAAAAACGAACACAGGTGCGTGGTGTGGAGCGGCTCCGGCGGCGGAGTTGTCAAGACCATATCCTGCGCCGAAGTACTGAAGCGGAGCCACCCCCTTTACCAGGTGACCCGCATGGCCTACACAAGGTGAGTCGTCGCCCGTAACCTACATAATAGTGCCGTTACAATTATTGCGGTCTTAACAAAGCGTGGAGGAGCACTGGAAGCCACAGATGGACGGCCTCGAGGAGATCATCGTCAACCGCCAGATTCCCACTCTGCACATACTCATGAGCCTGGACGAGTTGCCGGACAGTATAGAGGGGTGAGCACGAGCTGACGTTGCAAGTCTGTATTGTTGTAATCTTTGACTCTTCCAACAGCTTGCAGAAGCCAAACACAGCGACCGACTTCTGGGAGGGCAATGAGACTCATCCGAACAGCCAACCTCGCCACCAACAGCAGCACCAACAATCGGGAGCTGGCGCTCAGCAAAAAAAGCGACAGAGATCCGGACGCAATAGAGCCGCCCAGCAGCAAGTTAAACTGGCGGCAGAAGAGCATCAACCTCCTAATCACGGCCAAGGTTCAACCAATGACTTAGATTTTAATTAAACAAACGTGCATATACTATAATAAACTCCTAAAACGATTTGCCCGTTGTAGGGATATGCAAATATAATCTTGCTTATCAAAAAAGATTTTGGCACTAAAGCAATTAAGCGTAATTGAAGATTATGTTTCCGGAGATAAGTGGGGGCTTTGAGGAATTTTTCTTATTTATATGTACAATAGACACGCTTACAGTAAAGGCTATTCGTTGGAAAAATACAATGCTCCCATTGTAAACTAGGCTTTTTTTAGCTACAGTAAAACTATTTACATTTACTTGCTTGAGACATGCTTTTTTCTCTTATTACTTTTATTTCCGTTCCTTTATCGTAGACATTATTATTGAAAAGATTTCAAAATGTTCCCGTAATATAGTAGATATTTAAATTATCTGAAATACATAATCGTTAGGTTTTAGAAAGTATTTGTTCAAGAACTGTTAAGAGAAGTTGGGTATTTCTTGGCGGTACGGCGCAATATGTAGAATTGGATACCTAGTTAATATTGTAGCTCTATTTTCTAAAATGGTTTAAATAAAATAAAAATAGGAAACACCATACGCATGTTGGTTAATTTTATACGGATGAGAGAAGGGCTTCCCCACTCTATCCATGTAAGATGTTTGTTAAATTTATGCTTATGATGATCCCAAAAATAATGTTTTTTATTTAGACATTTTTTTTTTAAGCGCTTCACAGCTACACAGTTTATGATTGATTTTAATCGTAAAAGTTTTAAGAAGGGCAATAATAAAGATTTTACGGCGGCGATAAGAAGAAAACTTGTTTGCAAGTGCGTTGACATGAGTCTTTTCCACAGATTTGCATAAATAATAGTAAGTTTAGTTTTTTTTATTAAACTGCCTATAAATTCGTTTCTGGTTGTCTAATTTTTAGTTAGATTTTTTATTTTAATATAAATGAATCCCAGAATGCATTGCCTTAAGGGAGCTTTCACTGTAATTCTGTTATTGTTATTTGTTGTGCACACAAAACACTTACGGCAGGCTGCACAAATCTAATCTGGTTGGCTAGGCTGGCTCTTATCACCGATTTAGATGGGATGAAACCCCGCACACGTATATCGTGCAGCCCGCAGGTTAGTGAGAATAATGCAGCGCCTGGGACTAGTTCTTCGATCGGGTGCACTGCGTCAACTGCGTTGCCTGAGTGGTGGTGGCAAGGTCCACGGGGACGTCCTGCCTCAGAGCTGCGATGTCCTGATCATAGGCGGTGGCGGCATGGGCGCCTCGTCCGCCTTCTGGCTCAAGTCCCGGACGCGGCAGTTGGGAAAGAAGCTCAATGTGATAGTGGTGGAGCGAGATGCCGGTGTAAGTATAACTTTAAGCCCGGTGCGAGTACCAAAACCATCTGTATTTAATTAATGATGATCGATTGAGTGATGTTATTGAGTGTTATTGCTTTGAAAATTGCGGCAAATTTGATCACAAATTTGTAACTTCTGTACACTAGTAGGGTATATCCCTGCGCACTAGTTCGTAGGAAGTAGTAGGACTACTTACAAGGGAACCACCAGTTAACTTACATTACAAACCCTAGTCAATGTATTCGTTTATTTCCATTTTTGTATGAAATGTGCGCCTATAGGGTCAATCGTCACCACTTAAATTACCGTGATAAAGATGATAAGGGTACCCATGAAAAGAGTAGCTACATAGGTACCCATGCTAGGGGTAGTGATATGAGTACCCATGAAAGGGGTAGCTACTTGGACATCCATGTTTGATTTTCACTCAAATTGAGAACATATTTTGAAAACAATAAAAATTAAATTAGTAAGATCTTTATTGAGAACTTTTTACTTTATTTAACCTTACTTATTTAACCTTTATTTAGGACGAATCGTTTTAAATTTGTATAAAGCTGTACTATAAGCTCAGCATTTTTATTTTAAATGACAATTACATTTATTTTATGTTTGTTTACCTATGTATGTATGTACATATGTAGGAAGTTAATATAATAAAGTTAAATGGATCTATTAATTCTATTAAGAACATTTCTAAACACGATTGTTACGATTCGGACTCGATCTCGGGACTATTAGATGCATAGTACACCACACTACCCAACGCTCCACAGAGGCAAATCAGACAACAACATTGAAAACTCAAATTTGCTTTGTGGTTCGGGGTTCGTTTACTATAGGATCAGTCAAGGAAGTACCCATGTGGTAGGTGGTTCGGCGTTCGTTTCTGTAGGCAAGGCCGATCGATACCTCCAGTACTGTAGGGATTATTAAAGCAGACTTTTCAGACCCTATATTAAATTGAGTATATCACCAGGAAATATGAACATTTTTAAGTCGGAATAAACCGGGTCGGACGACTATATCATATAGCTTTCACAGAGCGATCGGAAAATGAATACAAATAATATTAACTTTGTTATTACTACAAATTTCTGCATATAGTTTATTCATAATTTGTCTTTCTGTAGTACACCAGCGCCTCCACGGTGCTCTCGGTTGGAGGAGTTCGACAGCAGTTTTCTCTGGCTGAAAATATCGAGATGTCGCTGTATGGATACAACTTTATTGTGAATGGACAGAAGCACCTAGGAGATGTTGATCTCTGCTTCCAACCTAACGGCTATCTGATCCTGTCCTCCGCCAAGGGAGCACAAGTACTGGCCCAGAACTCCAAGCTGCAGAACGAGCTTGGGGCTCGCAACGAACTGCTAGGGCCGGATGCGTTGCGCCGCCGATTCCCTTGGCTGTCCACTGACAACCTGGAGCTAGGATGCCACGGGATCGATAAGGAGGGGTGGTTTGATCCCTGGGCCCTGCTAATGGGCTTTAAGAAACAGGCCCGTGCCTTGGGCGCAAGTTTCGCCAACGGCGAGGTGGTGGGCTTTGAGTGGAATGACTCTGGAGCCCTGACCGCTGCCGTGGTAGACGTTGGCGACGGAGTACAGCGCACTGTCAAGTTCGACACCTGCGTGCTGGCAGCGGGAGCTCATTCGGGTCAGGTGGCTCGACTGGCGAACATCGGCGATCCGCAGGCGACGACGAGTTCCTTGAGGGTGGAACTGCCTGTGGAGCCCCGAAAACGGTATGTTTATGTGATCAGCACTCAGGGTCGAAATTGTCCAAGTGTCTCCACGCCGTTGACCGTTGACCCCGACGGCACATATTTCCGGCGCGATGGTCTCTGTGGGAACTTCCTGTGTGGCCGCAGTCCCAGCGATGACGAGGAACCGGAGTGCGATACCCTGGACGTTGATCACGGCTACTTTGAAACGAACGTGTGGCCGTCTCTGGCGAGCCGAGTGCCAGCCTTCGAGTCCGTGAAAGTCCAAAGCAGCTGGGCAGGCTATTACGATCACAATAAATTTGACGCGAATGGCATAATCGGGCGACATCCTCACTACACCAACCTGTTCATAGCAGCCGGCTTCAGCGGGCATGGAATCCAGCAGACTCCGGCCGTGGGCAGAGCAATTTCCGAACTGATCATCGACGGCAAGTTCAGCACCCTGGACTTGTCCCGCCTCGGTTTCGATCGCCTGGTTAACAACCAACCAATGTTCGAGGTGAATATCGTTTGAGGATCATCTTTGACAGATCAGAGTTCTGTTTTCACTTTCACAAGACTCTTTCAAATTGAAAAACGGACAAAAACTACATAGAATTGGATCTAATTTGCAAAAGGAAAAAATAGTAGAATCGTTGGTCTATTGCAGGGGTCCGCACGGCCCTATCCCGCGGGATAGGATTTTTCTCAGTCGGCGTCGCTGCCGCTCACGCATAGTATGCACAAAAGAGAACAGAAGAATCAGTGAAGACTAATTGTAATTATGTGTCTAAATTTAGCTTTTTTTAGCGATAAATAGCTAGTTTTTAGGTTATAGCTAATTTTGTTGCCATATAACAATATATTTTAGCTGTTTTTTTCGCATATCTAGCCATAGAGTGTTCGATGTTCACTCATACAAATGCAATGTTGGCATTTGACTGTAGTGGTGCGGACCCCTGGTCTATTGACATCATCAGTAGATCAATCTAGTTCGGAGTTTCTTTTTAAATAATTATTTTCTGACCCCACCTCGAACTCGGAAAACAAATATTTACCTTCGGCAACATCTTTCGTTTTGGTTGGCAGTGCTGCCGTTCTGTTGGTGGGACGAAACAATCTGGTCGAAATGCTTGTACAATTAAATGGTAGTTTTACCATTTAAAATAGGTATAAAAGTCATTTAGGCCACTGGAATTGACTCTGTTTAAAGAGTGGCCGATAAATAAAAAATGTGTGCCTCTATTGGCTTTAAAGTTTAAACCAAAAAAAATTTAAAAAAGTTAAGACATTTAATAATTCCGTTTACTTCATAAAACATCCACATTAACTGTTCGAGCAATAAAAACAATTAAATATTTCGATAACAAAAAATGTGTGAAAAACGAAGCACTTGATAACGAATACATTTGTTTTTGGTCGAAAACAAAGATGAAAACGGAGCCTGCCTCTTTAGCATTACTGTAAACTACTAAGCCCAATTATTGTGTGTATGTACTTGTTTTATTGCAATTTTTCTTTTGTTTATATGTATAGTAAATTGTGTATAGTAAAGTTCACGTTTTAGTCACGTACAGCTTTGTTGGTGATGTTTTGGCTGCAAGTCGTCAAGAGGGTTTTGGGTCTGCGGGTTCTGGTCTGAGTTCGGCCACAAAAGTCGTGTCGTGTGTCTGTCTACATATAATTTATTTTAAATTAAGAGTTAAACATAATCGTAATATAACTTTACGGAATAATAGGGGACTTAAGATCAGATTAAGGCGAGCGGGATGAAGAGGGCCGTGTATCTGGATCTGCCTTTCGTAGCATCTAAACATACAAGATCTGTATTTGTATTTGAGTGGGGTTCGCTCTGTCCGTGTGTCTCTGTCGGGGTGAGCCATAACCAAATCTGTAGGCTAATTTGGTAAATATAAAGAAATGTGTGTTGAATAGGCGCGACTATGCTTGAGTTTTTCATGCTAACTGAGCCTAGGCCTCGCTCTCGCCGGGAGCCGCGTTCTCGCCCATGTTGATGGGCACGATCAGATTCTCCTTCGACATTAGATTGTATTTGGTGACGAAATGCGTAAATCGGTGGCATAGATACGTTTCGGTCTCGAACTCGTCGAAGATTCGGCGATGGTGAAAGTAGGCGTGCGAAAAGATGCGATACACACGCCGGCACACAGAGCCCAGCTTGGTGACTGATGATTCCTTAATGGACACCCTGTGGGAGGAGACACTTCGCTCATTATGCTAGTCCTGGCTAGTCCCAGCTGACCCAAAGCCTGGGCCTGCATACATACCTGCTGGGAAAGTATTTGTTGCTGTTGAGCAGACAGGCGGCCCCGTCCAGCGTGTGGCGCGTGTAGTCGATAGCCGGGCACTCCTTGGGCGTCTTGTGAGCGGCGCACAGGAATATCCACTGGTCGGTGGCCGTCATCTGCGTGCACGTGGACGGCGAGCACTCCTTCTGAAGACGCACGGCTAGGCCATTTAACTCCATGCAGAACTGGCGCAGGTGCTCGTACTTCCATACCCCCTCGTCCTGGGCCTCGGGCATTGTCAGGATGAGCTCCACGTTGCTCGGGTCCCGCTTGATCAGCTGCTGGATGTACTGCTGCACCGCCAGCGTGCTGTCCATCTCCTCCAGGGGCTCATCGGGCCAGCGACAGAAGTCCTGCAACCCCCAACCCCAAAAGGGACACGATTCGTCAGAGGGCGGGCTCTTACACCTTCACTTCAGTCGCAGCTTACCTTGGATTTGGTGCCTGGCCGGTTCCTACGCAATATGGTCGAGCCGTCAGCCATCTTCATGTTTCACCCTGCTTGGAGCCGCGATGATCCACAACGCCTATGCCAGTGTCCACGGCTTGTACGAGAAAATCGCTGGCTAACGCCGATTTCGACCGAAACGCTATAATATCCTGCCCGACTGCAATGCCCGATTTGGGCTCCCGATCTGTCCTCTACAACGCTAGAAGGGATTTATTGATTAACGTTTGTCCAAAAAAAATCTTTGCTTTGTGCGAAAAACAGTGTGACCGTGCCTAAACTGTTAAAATAATCCCTCAATCTTCCTAAACTTCCTATTTCTTTAAAAAAAAAATAAGTAACTAAAATTATAACTATTTTTATGCGACAACTCGAATCAAATATGTATGTATACTTTGGAAAAAAAAAAACTTCCATGAGATGTTTGGAAATCTATCGCACCTACCTCGATTGATAGCTGTCATCGAGGCTCTTAGTATTTTCCTAATTTCGCCCAGCCCTGGTTGCATCTGGACCGAGAACTGGCCACACTGTCGGGAACCAGTCATCATAAATACGAACAGATTGGAAAACTTACAAGAATTGCGTATTAGCTGTAATATTACGAGATCGAAGATTGATAGTAATTTGTTACCGTTAGCCACTAATCTGCAAAATGTCCTACGCATACTTGTTCAAATACATCATCATCGGCGACACAGGTGAGTTTTGACTGGGGCTACTACGACTGCGACTGTTCCCCAAATTGACCAGCAAAAAGCTTGCCATTGTCCCAGAAATGAGCCGTAATAGACAACAAAACAAAGGTGATTGTCGACGCAATATTCGGAGCTCGGAGCACGCTCCAGTGAGTGGTGCAGTCTTGGGGCACACAAACAGTTACCTGAGAGTCAGAGCAGCCGAAGGAAAAATCAATAATACCATAACAACGCATACAGGCGGGCGTTTACTGAGTCCGCAAGGGGGGTGGGAATGGGGCACAGTAAAACCCTGCTGCTGAGTCAGTCAACCACCCCCCAGTGATAGAGCAGAGATTCTGGCAGAAGTCAACACCCCCACCCCAAGAATATGTATGGTTATCAGTAGGCAGTTTTTCGGGCATCTAACAGCTGCTGGCTGCCAGGCTACGGATGCGTGACAGCAGTTGCAGTGCCCAAAAGAAATCCGGCTACTGCAATCCGGAGAAACTTTCTCTTGTCTGCCAATCAACTAATTAACTGCTCGTTGTTGTTTCTTCAGGCGTGGGAAAGTCATGTCTACTGCTGCAGTTCACGGACAAGCGCTTCCAGCCAGTGCACGATCTGACCATCGGCGTGGAGTTTGGAGCACGCATGATCACCATCGACGGCAAACAGATCAAGCTTCAGATCTGGGACACGGCTGGACAGGAGGCCTTCAGGTGCGCAGCATTTCTGTTATGTAATCAGAGGAAGGTGTCACTATTTTTGGCATTGCAGATCCATCACACGCTCCTACTATCGGGGGGCAGCCGGGGCTCTGCTAGTCTATGACATCACGAGGCGGGAGACCTTCAACCACCTGACCACTTGGCTAGAGGATGCGCGACAGCATTCCAACTCTAATATGGTGATTATGCTGATCGGCAACAAGAGCGACCTGGACTCGAGGCGCGAGGTAAAGAAGGAGGAGGGCGAGGCCTTTGCCCGCGAGCACGGGCTGGTCTTCATGGAGACTTCGGCGCGCACGGCGGCCAACGTGGAGGAGGCGTTCATCAACACCGCCAAAGAGATTTATGAGAAGATCCAGGAAGGTGTCTTTGACATCAACAATGAGGTAAGTTAATACGTTATTCAGTGGACTGATCACAATTATATCCTAATTACATCCTCAGGCAAACGGCATAAAGATCGGCCAGCAGCACTCGCCCACAAACCCCTCGCTACCAGGTGCCGGAGGAGCAGCCGGTGCAGCCAACAGTGGCTGCTGCTAGGAGTAACCCGCAGGTGCCCGACTGCAGTTTTGGGATAGACGTTGCCGCTTCTGTAAAAGCTCCTTTATAGTGACTAACTAATAGAAGGTGACCGACCGAGTTTTTGTTTTCGATTTCGATTTCAACAATAACTAATCACGTAAACATAGATACTTACCAGTAAACTAGCAAACGAACTCTAAGCGTAATGTTAAATCCAAAAAGATCCGACAGCTACAAGAACTATATTCAAAAACGTTTCAATGCCCGAAACGATTGAACCCCAAAAATAAACCCAAAACCTACAACATTTGTGTACTATATGTGAATGTGTTGTGCGTGATTTCTGAATTTTATAAACTTTACCGAGGCATATATAATTGCTTTATGTATGTATTTTGTGTATACTGAAATTAGTTTGCTAGTTACTTTGTGTAAAGAGCGTTAGTTACATGTACACTGGGATCTTGACAAAATGATGTGTAATATATATATAAACCATAATTAAACTATGTGAATTTTCATTGTGATTTGTTTTCAGGGGGCCGCCTCAGCCCCGTCTAGCTGCGCCAAGCCCGGTTTTTCCATTGGGTATCTGCTCCTTCTTCTATATATATACAAACATACATATATACATAATAACACGTATGCATAATTTTACGTTTCCCCCTCTCAACGCATTTTTGCCCTGTCTCTGATTTGTTGTGCGAAGAAAAGGTAATTTAACAAAATATAGAAAGCCCTGTGAGCTGAAGAATGGGATTACATAATTTATACATTCAAGATGCATCAACAAAGGATACATACACGTAAATGCTGCGATTCAATGATCAATTTAGTATTTTACAAAGTTTATATATTAAATTAAATTAAACACGAAAGCTAAGACAACCCGAAAGATATAACTGTAAACGCAAATCAAATTATTTATAATGTTTGTATTTGCCCCGACACAATGCAGAATAATAAATAAACATACAATATACATACATATATTAAAAAGAAATCCTACTCGTTTTACTCGTTGGGAATCAGTCCTCGAATCATGAAATGATTACTAGATGATGTTTCCAAATAGTTGTGTGCGTGATAGTGCAGCACTAAAACTAAATATAACCATGAGACCGATAGTAACTAAGTACCATGAAGGAAAGTTGAAAAGAACTCTGAATAGAAAGTTAAACCAAACACCAATGTAATCACTAAGATTACGAAAAGCCATACATTTGATTTGCAATATGCTAGCTATTTTTCATCTGTCGACGAATGGCCCGCTCGCACAAAGTTAAGAGCGTAAAAATCTAAAAATTGAATGCACTTTCATGTTTTTGTACCCTGACTGCAGGGTCAAAGTTTCATCAAGAAGTCATCAAAAAAAACTTCGTTGTTGTTGATGAGTCATCGATGAAATTTCATACAAACTACTGATGAAATTAACATGGGCATGTCCGAGGCTGTCATCAATGATTCATCAACGTTTCCTCGATGATTCATCAACATTTCATCGATGATTCATCAACAATATCATCAACATTTCATCGATGATTCATCAACATAAAAATTTGAAGTGGGAGGCGGTTTTGACACGACTGAATGAGAGCGTCGATTCGGCCGAAGCCGAAGTCGGCACGTTGATGAAACGTTGCAACGTTTTAGCTTTCATAGGAGAGATCGGGTAAACTTTAAGATGTCTGCATAAAACTTTGTAAACTTATAATTTATACTCTTTTAACAGAATATAGAAAATTTTGTCAAGATCGGATCCCGATTTCCTAAAATTTTCATAGAAACAATCTAATCAAAAACTGCTTTCCATCTGTTAAGCAATACAGCGTTGCCATATAAAAGGTAATGTCCTAAAAATTAAAATTTTTCTCAATATCTTAATATTGATATTTTTAATTACATTCATTTGAACAAGAATTTAAGACTATGTTGATGTATCATCGATGAAATGTAGATGAAATTTCAATGAAATTGTTGATGAATCATCGATGAAATGTTGATGAAACGATGATGAATCATCAATGAATCATTGATGAATTTGTCACTGATGACAGCCTAGGACATGCCCATGTTAATTTCATCAACAGTTTGTATAGAATTTCATCGATGATTAATCAACAACAACGAAGTTTTTTTGATGAATCGTTGATGAAACGTTGATGACAGGTACTGCAGGGTTTCGAATGCTTGAGAATATGTGTACGTACAAGAGAGCGGCTGGCTCTAGAGCGCGCTCTCTCTCTCTCTCTGGCCTTTGAACAAAATTTCAAGAGAGCCTGGAGCCAGTTTAAGAGCCAGCACGAAAAATTCGAGTGCAAAAATATCGTATGGCGTTACTTATCTTGAAGATTCAATTGGTTAAACAGTACGTGAGACTGCTTAGAGGTTAAGCCCGATGAACCTGAATATCCGTTATGGAAAATTCATCATTAGAATTGTAATATTTAAATAATATGATGATAATAGTGTGCATTTGTTCCATGTAAGGACTTTGTAATTTATTAGCAAATCAAAAATGATTATCAAACCTTAAAGTCTTGAGACACGGACCAAGGAGTCAAACATACAGTGGCTCACAGCTTATTTCGTGCAGAGGTACAACCGAAACTTTAAAGTCGTGTAGCACATAAACAATATGAAATATCAACAAAATGTTAATGCAGTTTATTTAAGTAGTATTCTAATGTACATATATACACATTTTTTATTGTTTTTTAATTTCATTCAATAATATTTAAATTTACAAAAAACTTATCATATTGGCTTATTCAATGTCACACCTTATTTTGTGCAAGAACTTCAGGTAAAAGTATTTCGTGAATTGTCATCCCAGACAAAATTTTTTTTATGGAATCTTTTTGAACACAATGTTAGCTATTTTTTTAACATTTAACTTTTTTTTGATACACTGGAAAAAGGTTTTATTTTATTGTAGAGGTATTAGCCCCTGTTCAACAATTGAACAGCTGGAATTAGTCCTAAAATATTATAAAAATAAAAAAAAAACCTTTTCCGAATTATCAATTAATTCTATATTTAAGGTTTACCAATATTACTAATTAAAACAAATAATTGTGCCTGATTGGGATCAAAACGCCCCATATAATATTGCTCCAAAAATCTAAAACGACCCTCTATACCGAGTTTAAAGACGAGGTATCCAATACCGAATTCCTACTGGAATTACTGCCAGCACGTTTATATAAAGCTATCAGGTGCATATAGTGTAGCTCTGCCGAACACGCCAAACATATGGCATGAAAAATATCAAAATATGTTAAAGTTAATCTCGTTTTGGCAAATACCTTCATTCCAGAATGATATTGGACAATTTTCCTGCTCCATGGCAAATTTAAGATGGCGTAGTTGAATTTTCAGCCTTAAAAATGGCTTCTTCAAAGTGATTTGGCCATTAAAGTTATGTTCTCGCAATATTCGGTAGTCGGTTTTCTCGAAACATTTTTTGTCAGTTCATTCTCTATATATACTGCTTGTTTGGTGCCGATATCTTCGGATTAAGTGTACTTTTAAGGATAATTGTGTCTTCATTGAGCAGGGACTTTTTCTTCTGAAAATAACAAAAATTATTTTTCAGTGAATCAAAAAAAAATAAAAAGTTTAATGTTTAAAAAATTAGCTGATATTGTGATCAAAAAGATTCAATTAGAAAATGTTTGTCTCGGATCACAATTCACGAAATACATTAACCTAAAGATTTTGCACGAAATGCTGTGACATTGAAGAAGTCAATATTTCAACTCCTTTTAAAATTTAAATATTATTGAATTGAATTGAACAACAATAGTGGACTTTTATATTTATTAGAATACTACTTAAAAAAACTGCATTAAAATTTTGTTTATATATCATATAGTTTATGTGCTACACGACTATAAAATTTGGTTGAACCTCTGCACGAAATAAGCTGTGAGCCACTGTACTTGTATGCGCAAGTTATTGGGATATAAACCTAATAGCGTAATTAACTTGAGTAATGGCATCCGCTTTTTAACTATTCATAGCTAACTGGAACGTAACTTGAGCATATATCCTGTGACCCGAAAGATGGTGAACTATACTTGTTTGTTCAGGTTTAAGTCGGGGGAAACCCTGATGGAAGACCGAAACAGTTCTGACGTGCAAATCGATTGTCAGAATGGAGTAAAGGGGCGAAAGACCAATCAAACTATCTAGTAGCTGGTTCCTTCCGAAGTTTCCCTCAGGATAGCTGGTGCACAAGTTCGGCATCCTTCATCTTTTTAAATTGTTTGCCAAATGTGGGAATGAATGAAAACAGTTTGGTTTCGTTTTATAAGTTTGTATTTCATAATATATGTTTTCAGTAGATAATTGTATAGAATTGTGATTCTCTTTTGTTTTACACATTTGCTAGGGTGAATTGAACCAACAATTACTAATTATATATAAACCGGCTACAGGACTATAGTGTCCTTACTCCGAAAGTTGCTTACATCTTATAGGCGTTTTCAATAACAATATTCTAATAATGTTTATTTCTGTGCTTTTCTGGGTGAGTTTCAATCTTAATAATGTTTGTATTTTGTGTAATAATACTTTCAAACGTTCAAGAGCTTGTTTGTTTCATATATTTTGTATCTAAGAAAACTGTGGCCCGATAGCAAGAATGGGTATTAATATTTAACTTTAATTTCTTCTCATTGGATTGCGTGATTGGGAAACTATTCGGATCCAAAACGTTAAATTTACAATTAATGGTTTTGTTTAAGAAGAATCAAATGCGCCAAAAACTTTATTGCGAGTTAGATTAGTCAAAATTGTCGCTTGTTATTGCATTCGTTACATAGATTGTTGCTTTATTGTATTCTATTTAATCAATATTCGTACGAAGTGTAAGGCAATTAAAACTATTTCTCTCCAGTTAGTTTTATTTTTATTTTGTAAAGAAGACAATTTGTTTGGGGACCCGTTTGCACCTGGCAGTGATGCACTGCATTGATATTGATTGAAATTGAACAGTTTGTCTGTGGCGTGAGTACAAGATGTGATTATTAGTAATTGCCCTAGTGCGTTAATTATATATTAGGTGTATATATCGATACTTAGCCGCGATTAGTTATCAAGTCAAGTGTATGTAGGCTTACAGGCTAGGTCTTATGAAATAGGCTTAGTTTCAGTTACAATGCTGCTCTGATTTTATGGCTGCAACACCATTTGACATAAGAAACTCGTTAACATTTAATGCTAGTCCAAATTTTTAGTACCTCAAGTTGTGTTTGTTTCTGCTTCTTTCATCGGCTTGCAACTAAGTAATGTACGCAAAAGTAAACCTAGTGTAAAAGTTGAGCTTTTTTAGTCTCTGAGACATCACTATCACTCTCCTTAGGTGCTTTCTTTTCACAGAACTCGATCAAATACGAACAGACGCCGGAGAGTGCGATAAATATGCCGGCGAAATAGAAGGAGTCGTCCCATCTGCGAGGAAGATGCATTGGATGCATTAGGAATTGGAAAATGGTTAAATGCAAAATCGCAACTAACCTGCCAGTGTGCTCATAGATGACGCCCGCTATGGGTGGGCCGGCTATCATTCCTACTCCTTGCACCAGTAGCACCAGACCGTAGGCACACGTGAAATCATCCAGATCAACAATGCTGACCAAAATGCTGGGCGTAAACGAAAATGAGCTGGCGAACGTGAAGCCGAAGATTATGCACATGGCCATCAGGCCGTTGTAACTGGTCATCAGCATGGGCATGAAGAACACCGAGGCTCCGCAGACTAAAAAATATATGTATGTTAAGCATAAGATTGGCTGACTGACGAGCCCGTCCCCAAAACTCACCCAGCATACAGAGGGAGTAGCATATGTTGATGTTCATCCAGGGCAGATCGCCCAGGTAGCCCAGTCCAATCATGCCCACCGTTTGGGCAATGCCAACTGCCGATATCAGAACGGCGCTCACGCTTACTTCGTACTCGTATTGCTTCATGTAGTCGGGCAGGTACAGATAGGGGATAATGAACCTGCGGAGCGTGCCAAGAGACGGATCAGTTAGAAGAGCGTTATCTAGACCTGGTTGAGTTTTAGTTTGAATTGATTTCAACTAGTTCCTTATCAAGCCAGTGGAAGCACTTACAGTTCTAGGGCTATGCTCTTGATCGATAACTTTGCACTTGGAGTGCGACCAGGTACATACTGTTAATACTAAAATTGTGTGTCAACATTTTTATTTCGAATAGCGATGCCAAAATTGATTTCGACATATTTAGGTTAGCAAATGTTCAGTTTTCAGTCGACGGGTTGCATATTTTTATCTATTATTTTTGGTTTTTTCTCGAGTTCAGGGTGCGATGTGCGCAGTTTGTATTTTTTACTCACCAAATGAACAAAAACAATGTTGACAGATTGAAGAGGGCAAACTTCATGTCCAGAAAGAGGGAGAAGTCAAAGATGGACTTCATGGTGTCCACAAAATTGTCGTACCAGGTCTGTTGGAAGAGCGCAAAATATAAAAACTAGTAATTTCTTGTAAAAAAGTTCATATTTAAATATTATTAGAATAAGGAACAATCTCAATACCAATAAGTATGTGTACTCCTGATGGGCATCAACGGGAAAGTGAAAAACCAGATCTTAGAGACTATAAGAGCTTGAGATACTAAATTTGGTAACAACATTCTTATATTCATATCAATTGGTGAAATGTAAATACACTCGCAAAATGAACCGTTTATCTTTTTATTATATCCTTGCAGAGGGTATTATAATTTATCTCCGACCCCTTAAAGTATATATATTCTGGATCAGCATCACCAGTCTGTTCGTCTGTCGGTTTCTACGCAAATTAGTCTTTCAGTTTTTGAGCTATCGGGCTGAAATTTTCAACATAGTCTTATTTTTTTTGCACGCAGTATATATGCCGGAACGACTGATTTCGGACTACTATACCCTATAGCTGCCATAGGAATGATGACGAAATTAATGTAAAAAAAAAATATATAACTTATCTGCTTTACAACGTATGTATTTCTATAAATTTCGATATGAAACGATTTTTTACAGTCTTAGAATTACGGTTTTAATTTCATTAATTTCGGGCGACTATATTATATAGCTGCCATAAGAGCGATCAGTCGATTTATATGAAAATGTAAAATGTAAATTGTTTAGGTAAAAGTTATACAAATTTACAAACTTTGATTTAAAATAGATCGATTTTCAATGATCCAATTGCAGACTGTAAGGGTATACAAACTTCAGCTTACCGAAGCTAGCTTTCTTTATTGTTTTTATTTAAATTTTCTAGGATCGATAGTCTTGGAAAGATGCACGCTAAAGGTAATTTGGTCTGTGGGTGACACTGAAAAACGCATCTGTGTCTTACTTTGATGCATAAAGGTTTGGGTAATGGGTATCTCACAGGGAGTTGACTCTACAGTAGCTTGTTAAGGCATAAACCAAAGACATTAGAATCTTCAAGATGAGTAACGACATACGATTTTGTTGCACAAGATTTAGAGCCGGTTCCAAGTTTTCCTGCCAGGAAGAGAAAGCGCTTTAGGCCAGCTGCTCTCTTGTTACTTATAGATTTTTACGTTCTCAACGAGCGAGAGGAGCGAACGCGATTTTCGTCGCCAGCAGACAAATTGCTTCCATTTTGCAAATCAAATGTACAGCCGCTCGGCATCTTAGTAATTATATTTGCCTTTGCTTAAACCTAAAATTTTCGTAACACAGAGCTGGAGTTAAGCTTGAATTATTCATTGCACTACTTCTGGTTTATTAGCCAAATTCCTTGATACTGAAATTATTTTGCCACTTTGTTAAATTTTATCCGTTTCTTATGATGAGCGTGGGCGGAGGTTACTTGGCCTACATTTAAAAGAAACACGATCTGGTAGTATTCTGTTAGAATGTAGTAATCCAGTTTGGAGCTCCAGTCAGTGAGATCGGACGGACGGACATGGATAAAATCTACTCGCCAGGTGATGCTGATATATATAGTGATAAAAAATAAATACAATTCAGACAAGAAAGAAGATTCCAAGGTAACAAACTGATCGTGAAGATGACGATTTCGAATATTATTGAGCCTTGTACTCTGCTTGGCTTCACTGATGTCGAGGCGGACACCTTATCAGACATGGTCCAACTATGTTCTCGTACATAGGACGGAGGGGGGCAGCTGATAATCAGCACTAACCATTAACCAGCTTGGTCTGTCGCCAAGTGGCTGGCTGATAAGGTGGGGGCAAGGGGCACGAGGCACATCTACTCACATCTTCCTCCTCCTTGGCAATGGTGGTCATCGAGTTGCGGTAGATGTTGGGGCACGATGAGGCTCGCAGGCGGTAGCGGTGCGTGTTCAGCATGGCGCCGCGGTAGTGTATCGAGTTGCGGTGAATGCGCATGTCCTTGAGGAAGTTTGAGTTCCTAATCGAGATGTTTCGCCGCAGATTGGATCGATGCTGGCTGGGCTTCTTGGAACGCGACAGACGTCGAATGCCAGTGATGCTGTCCAGCCTGGCCCTTCGCGTGGCCAGCTCGCTGTTGGCCGCCTGCTCCTGCTCCGGAATTGCTATTACCGTGGGACCAACCCGCCTGCTCGGTTCCAGCAGGGCGAAGGTTTCGTCCTTGGAGTAATAACAGTGCATGTCCTCGCTGAGGATATCGACTGAGTTGTGACGCAGGCCGTTCACCCTCAGGTTTGAGATGGAGGGCGTCGTGTGCTTGGTCATGAACATATTTTCGTTTAGCGAATAGCGGGAGCTCGCGTGCTTCTGTGTGAGGTAGCCCTCGTCCGAGGAGCGCAGGGATTCATTTGGAGTACGAGCGCCGGTTGAACGCTTTTCCGACGGCGAGAGCGTCTCAATGGATGCCAGGTAGGTCTTCTTGGCCGCCTCCGAGGCCTCGTGCGCGATCCCGCCCATAAGGGTGTCGTCCGGCGATCCCATGATGGCCGTGGATGGGGGATAAGCACCCGCTCCCGAGGACATGGAGAGGAGGTTTTCACGGGAAGGCGCCTCCGCACCCTCCTTGTGACGTAAAGAGCGCCGGCTCAGGCTCTTCACCTCGCAGATGCTGTCCAGCTCCTGGGTGCTTAGGAAGGTTGGTAGAAAAATCTCGCTTCTGTAGCGCTTGAGGACTGAGTCAAGAGGATCGTCGATTTGCTGGTTGGCCTCCGTATTGTTCTTGGTCACCAGCGAGTCGAGCACAGCCTCCTTGGTGATCCCCGTGTCCAGCAGCTTCTTGATCTCCTCCAGACAGACGCTTGAGTTTGAAAAGGTGGTCACGCTCTGCGACCGGCTCTCCAGGCGGTTCTCCTCAATAAGCCAGTCGGGATCCCGCATCAGGGCGCCGCACACGCAGGCGTTGAGCATGGTGCCGCCCAGGATTAGTGTTGCTCCCCGCCAGCCGTACGACTCAATGAGATACGAGGTCAAGCGGGCGTACACGAAGGTCCCGATGCCCGTGCCCGAGGCTCCGATTCCGGTGGCGAAGGTGCGCTTCTTGTCGAACCAGAAGGCGATGGACACAACCGCGGTGACGTATCCAATGCCCAACCCCAGGCCGGAAATAATCCCAAAGGTCACCATCAGCATCTCGATGGAGTTGCAGAAGGAGGAGAGAGCGAACCCGAAGGCGGACACGACGCCGCCCAAAATGGTCATCTTGCGGCAGCCGTACTTGTCCACCAGGTTCGACCAAATGGGTCCCATTAGCAGAGGCACGGAGAAGAACAGCGACGAGATCCAGGCGGTCTTTGAGGTGGACTCGCCGAAGTGCTCCAGCAGCTGAACGTTGATGAGGCCGAACGAGAAGCTCAGACCGTCGGCGATGAGGGATACTACCAGGGAGGCGAAGACCACCACCCAACCGTATCCGCCGTCCGGCATCTTGGGCGTCTTCTTTTCCGTGGTGCTGGAATCGATCGAGTCCCCCGACTCGTTCGAGATCAGTCGCTTTCTCCTCTTCACCTGCCCCCCGCTGCCGTTCATCAGGCAGGTGAGCGCCCCATCGCCATCCACGGCGATCATGCTGCTCCTCACCACCCGGCTGTGGCCCGCTCCTGCTCCATCCGTGAGCTCCTCCACGGACAGATTGCAGAAGGTGACCTCCGGAAAGAGGTCATGCTTGATTGCCTTGTTCAGGGGCGTGTTCGCCGGAGCAGGCGCCGTGGTGGGAGGCAAGGGCTGCTGCTCCTGCTGCCCACTACTATGGATGTTGTTATTGTTGTTCACCGCCTCGCGACTGTTGTTGTTGGAGCTCGACGTTGTTGGCTTTGCCATATCGAAATCGAAGTCGAAGTCTGCGTAGCGTTATGGTTATTATATACGGTTCAGGCTACGGCTATAAAAAACGTTTGTAAAATTTGCACTTTCTTGTCCAAGCGGTTGATTATTGGAGTTGAACACAGATTGCATTTGACTTCAGCATTATTTGTTGTCTTAAGTAGGCGGCAGATGGATGATATACCCTTGCTTCCGTTGGTCAACGCTGCAGTGCGTAGCTGGGGGAGAAGGAGGAAGCAACTGTTTAGTTGATTAGTTTGTAGCCTATTGCCCTGTCTAAGTTGGACCTCTAAGTTTAAGTTAGTTTCAGTTTAGTTGCTTTTGTTTCCGAAGCCTAGTTACAACAACAAGAACTGCTCGAAAACATTTCGTTGAAAAATCCGCGCAGAAACTGATTGCACATTTTGGCATTTTCACTTATTTAATTTTCGGATCGCCTTCAACTTGACCTCCCAGGAAAATAGCGGATAAATCTCAGCGGAAAACACAGAGAGAGCCAAATCGCTTTAAACTCGCTCTCTCAAACAAAGTGCGTCACATGAGCATCGCGCAGCTGATGTCCCAATAATAATAATGGCCTCTAAATACGATGAATAATATTTTAAATCTCATTTCTTAGGCGGCTTGTTTTTACTACACTCGCGATGCCCGTCTGTCTGTCTGTTTCTAATTTTAGACACCTATATAGGCTGTATAGGGGTACAATATTCAAAATCGCTCGTCTACAGGGCATCCTAATCAAAAGAAAACAAACATCGGGGCGAGCCGATGACTTACTCCCTGAGCCTTAAGCCCGAAGCCTTTCTTACCTTGTCGGGATGCTTTCCTGGGGCAACACTCGAACCAAAATAGAAGGTGGAAAAAAAACGCGTCACTATGTCGCCACTAAATCGTCGATCTTCGGACGCACTTATGATTTCACTCGCACTAGTTGCACTGATTCAGCTTTAGCACCGCCGCCAATTAATTCACCATAATTACACAGATCTTCAGTTATGTTTAGCTCGCTCAGAGTGGTGCGATTCAAGGGTTTATTCAGGGTTGCGGTCTTGTTGAAAATTCTTAGGCGCGGATCGCGGGGTATATAGTGGAGGAACACTTTATTCGACTTGCCGCTGTTGTTGTAAGTACGGGGATTGTTGTTCTGCGAATTATCGAACGATTTAGCGGTGGATTTAGCCGTTGCCGACGCGGATGCTGCAGATGTTGCTTTGCCTGCACGATAGAATGACTTGGACCGAATGTCATTCATTAAGAACGATGTGGGGTTTATCACAGGCCAACGGAGAATATATCGACGGTTAATTGATGGCAACTGGTTGATGTTGCAGTTGCTGCTGATGTTGCTGCAGCTGCAGTTATAGCAGATATTGCTGCCGGTAAGCGGATTTAGCCTTGGCAGCCACATGCGGTCCTTTGTTTTCACAGAAATCAAGGACTCCTAATGCTAATGAATCGCGGATCGCTGGCCAACAGCGCGCCCGGCGTAAGGATACGAACAAAATGCGAACAAATAACAAAAACAAATCAAAGTTTGAGGCTTGGACGATGATGTTCCAAGAGGCGTAGCGCTGCTCCGGGAAACTCTTCTTTCCCGCGCTTTGCTATCTCGGTCTTCGCTCCTCTTCAACGCGTGTCAAGTGCGCGGCGCGCAGTTCGGCGGTGGAAGGACGAACGTATACATATTGACGGCGAGGCGGCCAACGTGGCGTATGATTAATTTGTCTCCGGGCTGTGCAACTCAATCGTTGCTGCTGTGGGTGCTGCCTTCTTGCTGGCGCTTGGTAATGATTTATGATCTCAGTCCCCGATTAGCAGCCTTCAATGAGAGCTCTGCAAGAGAGGAAGGAGAGGTAAGATGAGATTCTGCTGATAAATGGCTTAAATATGACCAAGGGGCTAATCTTAAATATAGCACTCAATGCAACAGAAATAAATGAGATACATATTCTTTAAAAAAATCGTACAAAAGAATTGCCGAATCGCACGCACAGCAAGCTCAACTTAATTCCATCTACTGAATTGACAAACAATACAAAATACACCAAAGTGTAAACATACTCGCAGTTACAGTTGCGGTCAAAGGACTAGCACCGAAAAATGTATATAAAAAAACTAAGAAATTTTCAAGTTTATTCAAAATATTTTTTGGTATTTAAAGATATGCATATTTACGAAATAAAACTTATAAGACAAGTGTTAAACTTTACTTTCAAAGTGTACTTATTCAACTTTTATGATAAATAAATATGAACTTAATAGTCCCCTGTGATTTGTTTAAGATTACAAAATTTGTTTAAGTACAAATTTACAATTACAATTTACAAAATGGATCAGTTTTCAATTATCCAATTGCAGACTGCAAGTGTATACAAACTTTGGTTTACGGAAGTTAGATTTCTTTCTTGTTCTACGAAAATTGAATCAAATGATATCTTATTATCCGTAAGATCTCACTAAAACTTAACTCGGAAAAGACACAATTATATATGATTAAATTCTGATTAGTGCTATTATCTGTATCCCTATCTGTATCTGTATATATTAAGGTCTGAATGGGTATAAAAAGATAAAAAAAAAAATGGATTAGAAAGGTACTCGAGTTAAACAACAGAAAAGAAATTATAAGCCTAAATAATGATTTAATATTTATATGAAAAGCTAAGTGAGCAGGGTTGTGTTTTATTCTGCCTTAAAATGGTCAGCTTTATATATAAAAATATAATAGTTTTCTCGCCATTTTTAAAATTAATAAAAACCGTAATCATGTTGCTTATTTTAATTATGAATAATTAATTGTGAATTTTGTGGTGTAGGTAAAACGTAGCTCTAGTACAGTTGAACCCCTCAAATATTTTTAGTTCCAAATGTGCTTCAATAACTTTCCAAAGAATGGAGCCGCAAGTAACCAAGTTCAACGATCGATAGGCGACTCGATGAAATGATAACAGTCAGTGGCGGAAGCACGATTCCAAAGGGGATGTCAATAATTTGTATATGAATTAATACTTGAATGGGCGATGGCAAAACACCGAACACCAAAATCGCTCCGTTGCTGATTAAAATGTACATTTCATGGGGAAAGTGAGTTAATTAGTGGCCGAGATTTTTAAAAAGCACGACCGTCTGGTTTCCGACATTGGTCGTTATCAAAAACCCAATTCAGATCACGATTACTCGCTTATACTCGCGTATGGTACTTATACGTTCATCACTTGTCAGTGTATATATTTGGTTGGTTGCTTATCTTTACAATATAATTGGCAGAAAATGCCTTTATTCCGTGACGCGACAGGCCACGCTAGTGTCTAGCCCTCGAATAAACCGATTCTAAATGTATTTGGCTTACATTGTTGCAAAAGTATAATCTCTGCACACGTGATAGAAAGATGTAATAGAATAAATAACGAAGACAAATAATCCCTTTCATATAAAGTGTTTTTGTAAAGAATTTTGTGGTAAAGCAGGTATTTTTTGATTTATCCAAGGTCATTACCAGTTCGCTCAGTTATAAAGTCTGCACTTTTTATAAAAATAAGCATCTTACCAGCTGAAGCGCCTCCAGCTGCCCCTGCTAGTATGCAACACTTTTGAACTGCAATGGCAGCACTTTCACTTTGTACAACAAGTCCGGCTTGAAGCCTAAAGTCCACATCTTGTTTAGTCCGTAGTTACACAACAAAGGCCGAAGACAAAGAAACTCGTCAGTGACAGCTCTGGAGAGGCATCTCACGCCGGACTCGGATCCCCGGATTCAAGAATCGGATTGAAGAACAACAGTCGCGCGGCTCGGCGGAAGGCCGACTAAACCACTCACGCTGCGGCCAGCGGAATGGAACCGGCGGGCCGACGCGGAATGGAACGTGTGTGGAACGAGTGAAGCGGACAAGGCTACTCGGCGTCTGTAATCGCGGCAATCGTTGCCTTAATCTAATAAATTTCTTATCAAAGAGCGTCGTGCCTATAGTATTTCCTATATCTGTGTGTTTGTGCAGTTACATACTTATGTAGCCACTCGCAGTGTCAGTTCGTACGAGCACACGCGTTGGCGTCTGTCAGCATGCCAACGTCTGTGACGCTCTTTTCGCTCTCTTTTTGGCAGTGGCATTCAGATTCGGATTTGGATGCGGAGCCTGACATACATATATGTGTTTGTATACGTATCTGTGTACATATTTATGATTATACATACAGACCATACATCATGTGATTGTCGGTAATTGCTATTCTAGTTACAACCGCAATGCCACAAAATCGGAGCATATGCCATCAGCCTTGCTCGTTAATAAATATAATTTAATCGTTCGGATTGGTCTCAATACTCAAGAGGGTCTCAATATTCAAGAGGATTCCAGACAGTGCAAAGCCCTTATAATAGTAAGGAATTATGGATGTATTACCATATCCTATTCAAAATAATAATGTAATTTTTCTGCCATTTGTAACATTTTTATCACAATCACCAGACAAGTCGATCTAGCCGTGTCCGACGGTCCGTCTGTCTGTCCGTTGGTAAGCAAACTTCTCTCTCAGTTTTTGAGATATCGGGTTAAAACTTTCAGTTGGAACGGCCGAAATCGGACCACTATCTTAAACCTGCCATAAATACGACCGGGCCAAATTAGCCAATTTTCATTGCTTTTAAAGAATTAATACATTGTAAATTTCTTCAATTCGGTTTGCCGAAGTTAGAGTTCTTTCATTTCTTGTTTTAAATCAAAAGGGAAGGAATTTTGTTCTTTACCTAAATCCAAAAACATCTAGAAGAATCCGCTTTTTCTTTTTATGAGTTACTTGAAATAATCTATGAATAACGACTTTGCCTAATACGGTGATATGTCAAAAACTTTCTAAGGCGTACAAGGGGGCCAATAAATTCTTGCAGTCGGCTTATTGTGCGGTAATTTTATACTTGTTGGCTATTTCAGTTGGGCGATAATGTTTACGATCCCCTCATTTTATACAGGAGACCCGTTAGATGCTGACCTAGGCCAGCAAATTGGGGTTATTTGTCTGATTACTATATGGCGGGGCTGTAAAACATGAATATAAAGTGGAAAAACCTTTAAGAAATGCGCATTTACTAACAGCTTTGTCTATCAAATTCAGTTTTGAAAATTGTAGTTTTACTTTTGTCAAGTTTTAATTTGCTAAGCCATGCAGCTAAGACAAGGACCTTGAGTTGAATTGAGTTGGTTTTTCTCATTCGCTTTCTATATCACCCCAGTCGAAGTTTCCTCCGTCAAAGGATTGGCCCAAGCAATGTAACCATCAGAATCAAATAGTCCCCTGCCGGCATCCATTGTCCTTCACACACTGCGCTTTTATAGCAGTAACTTGGCCTCGACACTGGCCTCGACACCGAGACCCGACCTTTTAAAACTTTAATATTCTGTGACGTACTCAGAGAGCTAAGTTCACAGTGAAGAAACCGCTCGGACAGACAGATTCCCCCGTGCGCTCGCTTCACATCAGCTGTCACTCTCCCCTCGCTATCAGCTTAATTGATATCTGTAATTGATAGTGGGCCCAGTTAAGCCCCATTCTGCTAAAAGATTGCTGCCGGCGGTTGTTAATTGATTTGCGGTTTTTGCATTTTGCTTGTGCATGGGAATTGTTGTTTCATTGCAATTGCGGATGCACTTAGTCAACAGGTTTTCATGCTCAATTAAATCTATTTTGGCGGACGTCTAGGGGGAGAACTTAAATCAAATATTCGATAAAAACGTTTTTGGCGAATTGATATTGCCATGTTCCGTTTTTATTTAACTTTTTATTAAACACACGTTAAAATATAATTCATTATTTTACCAACAATACGACTAATTCTTATACTTATAAATCAAATTTTGAACGCTTCTATTATTATTTTAAATTTTACAGCGCTTTGCCATTTTATGTTGGATATGGTTTTTCATATAGATGTTAAATTAATAACTTAAATAAATGGAGTTTAGAGCACTAATTGGTCGTAAGGATGACTAGGCTCTAAAGATATTCCCAAAGGTTTCCTGCCTTGTTATGTACGAGTCTGTAACCCACTCGATCTTCTTTTTGTTTGTCTCTAAAGATATGTATTACATTTTAGGAAAATATTAAAAAAAAACAACTTTCTAAACACAATTATTAATAAAGTATGACAATTTTCCCATTTCCTATTTATTTATTTATTTGTTTGTTTGTCTTTTCCTTGTGTTACAAGCTATATTTTTTTTCATGGTTTATTTACTGCGTTTGAAGAGCACAGTGTACTATTGTATATGTTACTTCAGTGTAGCAGTACAAGGTATAGCTTATATATGTGACACAAGTCAAAATTATTATTTGAGATATCTTATTAATCTATTCTTAAAGATTACTTCCTATGTGGATCCGATTTTTTGGTGTTCATATGTATATGAATATGCATAAGGACCAGTGGCTACAACCGAAATTGGTAGTTTTTAATGGACCTAGCCTATGAGGCTGTCCTTGTTCTATGCAATCCAGATGGGTCCATGTTTTGGAAAATAGAAAAAATTATATGGATTTGGCCTTCTTTGTTTTTAACTAAAAGAGATGACGACATCACTTAAAAACCTGTCACAAAAGCCACGCCAAAAAGTACAAAGGAGGCAAAAGGGCACACTTAACACGTGCATGCACATAGTCTCACATACAAACGAGTCCCCCTGTGGATAGGCGAATGCTTTGAGCGTTCTTTTATGTTTTATATTTATCTTTTGCAGTACACAGGCTGAAAACAAATGACATCAATACACTGCAGCTAAAGCTATGTACGCTCTCAAAATGCTATCGGACCCGTCTAAAATATGAACGGCGGTTGCACCTTTACAATAATATGCAGCCCTATCGACCGTCATATGCTGCATGGGGGATTATATATGCCCTTGCCCTAATCTTGGTCATTTACTCTCTAGACTTTTTGATCGTTTTGTACAATACTAGTTAGTGATTAAGAATACTTTAAGACTCCGAAATATCTTGGCAATTTTCATGCATTCATCATCACATTAGATGTGGTTTCTTGTAGAATGGACAAACATTTTTAAAAATTTAAACGGGTGCACAGTCGTTGACGCTGTTATTTTGGTTCCTGTGTTGTTTTTGAAAAGGGCAACTTGGTAAAAAAACGGACATTTGCCTATGCGTGTAAACTTCAAGGCTGAGTGCTTTTTATTTTCTAATTTTTGCTCTTGACATGGGCTCCCACGGCGAACCAAAAAGGTTGAATGCAAAACGCTATAAAAAAATGCAAATTAGAAATCATCAAATGAACTTTACAATTGTGGACTCGCGGTCATAGAAATCCATTCTGAATTTAAAAAGGTAATGCATTTCTAAGCTGAGGTAATAAATTATTCATATGAGATATAAAATTTCCTATTCTATCTACACCTTATATTAACTTTTGAAATCCGAAGTCACTTGGACTTCAGAGTTCGGTTAATAACAAAAACACAAACGAGAAAGAAAGCTAATATACCCTTGCAGTCTGCAATTGGATCATTGAAAATCGAACCATTTTAGTTATGTTGAAAAAATATCGAATTTTGTAAATTTTACATTTTCATATAAATCGACCGATCGCTTCTATGGCAGCTATATGATATAGTAGTCCGATCTTAAAAAAATGAAAACCGTAACTCTAGAACCATAAAAATCTGCTATATCTCAAAATGTATAGAAATACGTTTAAAAACAGAGAAGTTAACATTTTTTGTACATTAATTTCGCCATCATTCCTATGGCAGCTACAGGATATAGTAGTCCGATTTCGGCCGTTCCCTAATATATACTGCGTGGGGTCGGAGATGCCTCCTTCACTGCGTAGCAAATTAATATATTCATGGCAAAATTATAATACGCTCTGCAAGAGTATAAAAAGAACGCTTTATAGGCCAATATAGAAAATATACATTTCGAACATATCAATTGAATCGTATTATAAAACTATTTAATATGATATTATTTAATCATCAATTTATATATTACAATATACACACATATGAATTTTCATAGAAATTGGCAGTGGAAATAAACAAGTGAGAAATCTACAATCCAGTGTACTCGACTTTGAGATACCCGGTACCCAATTTTAAATTCAAGAAATAAAAAGATCTGTTACATAAAAAAAAAAAAAAAAAAAAAAAAAAAACGCTATTTAGTGTGACAATCGCCGGCAACCTGTGATATAGGGTATAGCCTAGAGGTATGAGATCCGGGTTTATGTTGTCTTTGCAAGATCGACCTGAGTTCTAAAATCCCGCAAAAACTGTATAGTTTTCCTCCTTCAAATAATAAATTTAATATCATTTTTGCCAAAGTTGGGTAATACAACAAAATAGTACAACATAAATTTAGTTATTTTTTGTCACTTGTTTACACTCTTTCTGTTCTGCTCTTTTACGCCATATTTTGTCCATATCTTGTAACTTAACTTAAAGTATGGTCCAGAGATGTAAGTGCCCGATCTAATTCGTTTTTGCAAGATAGATGCGGGATCGATCCCGGCGTAATCGCACTTATTTTCTTCATTTTTTTAACTTGCTTATTTAGTTTTTCTCCTTTTTATACCGGGTACCCATAGGGTACAACCGAGTGCCAACCGAGAATGTATGTAACAGGCAGAATGAGCCATCTCCGACCCCATAAAGTATTTATGTTCTTGATCAGAATCACCAGCCGAATCGACTTAGCCATGTCCGTCTGTCGGTCTGTCCGTCTGTCGGTCTGACCGTGCGTCCGTGTTGGCAAACAGATCTCAGAGACTAAGAGCTAGAGTTACCAATTTTGGTGACAACGTTGGAATCCGTTGCAGGCAGATCAAGTTTGTTTTAAAATTTTGACGAAAATCATAAAAAACGTTATATAAGCTATAGTCGTAATATCGACTTAAAGTAAATACATAAACTAAATAAATAGGATTGTGCGGTCGATTTCTGAAAGTTTGAGTAAGATTGGATAATAAACTTCGGAGTTATAAGGCATCTGGGCCATTAGGGACATTAAATATGGATCGGCCGTTTTCATACTAACTATATTTCGACAACTGTTGACAAAAAATGGTGCCGAAACAGAAGGTGCGAGAAATTACAAAAAATAACAAAAATTCACTTTGATCAATTTTGTTGCATTACCAAACTTCGGTAAAAATTAAATGAAATGTATTACTTAAATAAAAGGAAAAAAAACTGAATATATAAAAAAAAAAAACGGCAAATACATTTTTTTGGAATGAGCGGGATTTGAACTCTTGTTATTCTTGCCAGAAATAACACAAACCCGGCACTTACACGTCTAGGCTACACCCTATATTACAGAATTCGTGGCAAATGTCGTACCAAATATCCTCAACACTTTTACTATAAAAAGCGACATTATTTTTAGGAGAGCCAATCGATTTACATTTGGCACACGCCTAATAATATTATTCGTTGGCTGCGATCGAGCCAGTGTTCGTGCGTCGTCGAGTTTAATAGTTTAAAAAACGTAATTGTAATTGATCTGCTGTTTGTTACATATGTGCATTCTCGGTTTGCACGAAGTTATAATGCCCTTGTACCATATGAGTACCTGGTATCTAAAGTTATCAATAATTATACAGAGTCAAACGATGACTGGATGAGAATTCATTCGTTAGAGATAAAAAAAATGTACTCTTATACATATTTAAAGACTCATAGACTCATATAGCTCAGGCCATATTAAATGGCAAATTTAGTTACATAGCTGTGATGAGATTTCAGCAACCAATTCTAGATAAGCGTCCTCAAGGACCTTTGCTCAAGATGAGGCGGCATAGGGTTGGAAGGAGCAAGGTCACCACCGGCGCGCAAGGAGCATATGATGTAATTACGAAAATTTCCCCTTGCTGTAAATTTGCCAAGTGAAATTTAGCATTTAGCGTCACGCAGTCTGTGACTTTCGCATAGCGGGGGGCTGAGGTATTTGTGTTTTTGCCAAGTTTTGAGGCACTCTCTGGAACTGTTTGTGTGACAGCTGGGTATAAATGAACTTTGGTTGCTCCTAATTGCTCCACTTACGCGTCTTACGATATCGTTTCTTTGTCAGTTGTTTATTTGTTCCCCGCGATCCACTCCCCCCGAGGGCAATAAACAAAGCAGTGCTGACTAGTCCAATAATCACTGAAGAAATGCCTTGTTTGCACTTCCTGCAGCTGTAATGCGTTGTTGCTCCCATTGAGTTCGAATTTAGACTGGCGTACAGTGACTTCCTTGCCCGCTCTAACGCTCCCCATCTCACTCAATCAAAGGCTCTGTCTCGCTTTCGCCAGTATGTTAATGTTAGTGTTTCTGAGTTTTGAATTTCTACCGCTTCGTCGCACTTTCCACCACCGAAGTTCTTGTTTTCTTCAGACGCAGTGGAAAATTACCAGTTGACAATCATTTAATGCCGTAGCATGTCTTACATTTGTTTGTGTTTTATTCAGCGTTTCCACGAAGCTTAACGAATAATAATTTTGAGCCGTATGATGGAATCTAATGATAATAATGATTCCTTTTTTCCAAATGAAATGTTACTTTCCCGATAGGCCAATATGATCTTACAGTTTATAAGTATAATAAATAAAGTAAATTTATATTTTAGTATACATCATCCATGCAGTGCCAACAAGAGTTCGGAGTTTAGTTGACTTTACTTTAATTTTAGTTGCATGCTGAGCTCATTTGAAGGTCGGAATAAAGGTGCATGAGGAGGAGGAGCTGTCACTTAGCACATGCGATGCAATAAATTAAATGCAAATTTATAGATACGCATAAGCCTTTAAAAGCTATTCCTATATTTCTCTGATTAAATTACTCAAAACTTTTGAAAGTACCCTGATAATAATTAAAATATTAGCACTGACCTGATTGAGACGCGAAAAAAAGCCTGGAGGGTATTAAAATAAGTGAAAGAATGATTGCGAACAGAATTGAAGTCTGTGAAATGCAGTAAGTGCATTTTAAAGGCAGCTATAAAGCGGATCCCAATGCAAATGTGCATGATTTTCGTAGACTAATTTTAATATTTAATGAACCCATTGTGTGCTAATGTGAGAACGGGTAACTAACAAAGCGTCTTTAGACCAATTATCATTATTAACACAGTTGTGATACAATTCGCCGAGGCGACATATTGGGAACCGGTTCTGGCCGACATTAGTCGATTTCGACTTCGCAATCAGCTGTTGGCCGCTTCTCCGCTCACTGCTGACACACATTATCCGACAGAACGTACGAACAGAAAAAAAATATGAATGCACAAAGGCTTTACCGGTTTCATCAGCTGCTACAGACAGTGTTTTTCGACTTTTGGTTCAATCGTTTGAATTGTCTATTTCCAGCTTTGAGGTCAATGGCTTCTAAGCCAAAAGTATCTAGTATCTAGGCATGTGGCCATTTCGAAATCCATAAAATCAAGAAATCACGAGCTCAAGGACGTCGTCGCCAAGAGAACGGTTTTCGATTACAGTAAATCACATTTGCAGACCCACAAAAAGAACCGAAAATCGAAGCCAAAAAAGCGTCTGCTAGTCAGTTCGAACATATGTACATCCATATATCAAGTCTCTTTACCAATGCATTGGTAAAAATAAACATAGCATACAAACAATATGCATATTATATTTCGATAATCTGGCTGGATATTGTGATGCGATTTATACAGGGACATACACAGTGACAGTATTTGATTTTTGAAGGACCTATCATAAACAGAATATAGTTACTGAATTTAGTTCAGAGACCACTTTTTCCTCTGTGCATGAGCAACTATAGTGGGAACACCCATTTCAGGGAGTGGGTGGTGGTGCCGAAGACAAAGGCAATAAAGCCAAACGACTGGAGCAGCAAAATGGCGGCGCGTGTGTGTCAAGCGAAGAAGACCGAAACTGTGCTAAAGCCAGTGCGGTTCACCAGCATCTCATCTTGCGTTCGTCCTTCAGATCCACCCACTCAACCCACAGACGAAGCAAGTGCGGGTGAGAAGGGCGCCTGCAGGTCACAGAAATTTCCCTTTGGCGAAAGCCCGCGAACGCCACTGACAGTAAGACTCGAATTAGTTATTTATTTTGTTTTATCAAAAAGGCAGACGACTACCCTAAATATAAAACAATGCATAGATATCTCAGACATATGCATACAGCTGCGGTCAAAATAATAGTAGTGCCCATTAAGGCTATATTAAAACCACAACAAAATTTATTTGTAAGCTCTTTAAAAAAATTATTCTAATTTTCATTAAAGCTTAACTTATTGTAGATGTTAATAACACATAACAACTTGGAATTACTCAAAAGAATTATTAAGGAAAAATATAAATGTTGAATTTGACGAAAATTGAGTCGGTCAAAATAATAGTAGTGAAACTTTTGAAAAATTACCACATCCTAAAAAAATTATTTAGGAATACCTGATTGATTGATTATTATAGATCCATGGATAAGAATTTTTTTGAGTATTTAGTTGAATATCCTTTATAGGCAATAAGGACTCCTCAGCGATTTTCCCTGGAATCAACTGATATTTGGCATATTTTCATAAAAAAAATGTTTCGACAACTTGCAAATGATAAAAAATTTTGTATGTTAGTATTTTTGAGACTTATTTCTGAATGTCACACCAAAAAATCTCAATCGGATTGAGTTTGGGTGACTTTGCGGGCCATTTTATGACGTTTACCTAGTTAGCTGCAAGCCACTCTATGTACAATTTACTCGTATTTTCTGGATCGTTGCCCTTTTAAAACATCCAAACAAGTGGCATATCCTTTGAAATATATAGTAGCATCACGCCGACTCAGAATTTGACATATAAATGTCGATCCATTATAGTTCTGAGCCAATACACTGGCCTACCTACATGGTACGCAAGGCTCGCCTAAATCATAACTGACGAAAAACCCGTACCTAACGGTTTTGCAAGTATTTTTAGGAAAAATTGTCTTAATTGTGGTCGTTTAAAATACTTTCAAGACCCACGGCCGTAAAAAGACCTATTTTGGGCTCTTCCGGCAACAAAATGTTCCTAACTTTTTTCGGGGGTCAGCTTAGATATTCTAAGGCAAACGTTAGGCGTTTGGCAAGATGCTTTATTGTTAGCCAAGGCCCTTTTCGGGAACTTTTTGTCATGAGGACATTCTCTCTAAGGTTCTTCTTATTGTTTCCAGATTTGCATATATTTTACATTTTTTTTAAGGTTGCAGCAGACATGAATGTCTTATGCATCGCCTGCCTCACTTGGCGATCCCCTGACTTCTTTGTCAATATCTTTGGTCGGCCGCTCGATTTTTTTGTACATAT
>VNJZ01004242.1:0-16161 GCA_008042795.1 Drosophila asahinai | reverse complement strand
TAAGAAGAGCGACAGGAAAACCCATTAAGTCGAGATTCCTAACAAGAAGGGAATGATTTACGGAGTCATATGCTTTACTGAAAAGGTAAAGTAAAGATCACATCTGTCTGTAAATTTTGTGGAAAGCCCCTTATAATGAAAGAAGTGAGCTCCAGAAGGTTAGTTGTCGTTGATCTTCGTTTAACAATTCCATGTTGGCATTGAGAAATTACTGATCTACACAGGTGCTGTAAATGGGGAGTAATTACGTTTTCGAAATGTTTTGGGAAGGCTGACAACTTAGAGATTTCTCTATAGTTGTTAGCATCCACTTTGATGGAAAGAATGACGAATGATTCCTTCCAAATAAGGGGAAATTGGGATGTTTCTAAGGATAAACGTAAACAATTTTAGAAGGGGACTGCACAGGGCCTCGGCACAATACCTAAGTACACAGCCTGGTATTGCATTGGGACCTGGCGAATAAACCGGGTTGACACGTTGAACATCCAAAAGAAGTGAGCTATCCCCAGGACCCCTGCAAGCGACTAACCATTTGATTTAACCTTGACTCCCAACCAAGCTGACTGTCGGCACGCGTCGGGTTTCATCTGAGTCCAGCTTAGAGTAATATATTGTGTTGGGGTGAGATGGAGGTAGAATTTTGTGTTGGGGGGAAAGTGTAGGGAAATTTGTTAAACGCCGCTAAATAACTCACGTCGTTGGTACTGTTTACCCGCTGGTGGTCCGGGGTTGCTTATTCGCAGGGGCCTCGGGGTCTGCTTAACGGAAGAGGAATAACAAATTGTTCCTTAAAAATAAGGTAAAGTACGGATAAGGAAAACAGTATCATAAGGGGGTTGCACAGGGCCTCGCCACAATACCTAAGCATTCAGTTGTACTAAATAAGCTCTTATAGTCTCTGAGAGCTATTGTTTCACATGGACGGATATATGGAGAGACAATCATATAAACATACGGGGTCAGAGATGCTTGTTCTGCCTGTTACGTACATTGTCGGTAAATAAAATTTCTGGCAAATACTTATCAAGAATCTTACTCCTTGAAGAAACATTTATGGTGTTGTATAAAATGAAGAATATATAAAAATACAAAGATTGTGCTTGTATTTCTTAAATTGTTGTTTAAAAAGGTATAAGGTACATGAATGCCCTATTATTCGCGCCTTTGTCAACATACATACACGTAATCAAGTGCAAGAGTACTCACATATGTATATACACGTTTAAGCATACACAAAGTACTATGATCGCTCCCTAGAATGTCCAAGAATACTCTAGTTTAAAAAACCCCTAGGTCGAATTATACATTTAGAATCTGTAACTAGTACATAAATACATTATAAACGCTATAAAAAGGCGTGAGCGCCCAATAAAGATTCAGTTCCTAACCAAATGCTGATGTGTTTTGACTAGGGACTCGGCGGTTAGCGGCATAAGTTGCAAGTTGAACGGAGGGGTACGAGCTGCACCTAAGACAAGGCATGTACGCTGCTAACAATCGTAATAAAAAATATCCATTCACTCCTATGGCAGAAATATGTGTGATATATAGAGCAATTCCACTGAAACATTCTGGTACATTACACAGGTCGACAAAAATCAAGCTTTTTTCTACCCGGCGAATAAACGCTATTGATTCTGCAAGATTTTTACCTGTACATTACTAATCCGAAACTAAAAATTTTCCAGAACGAACCAATTTTGAGAAAATCGATGTCACTGCTTGAATTGGCACTTTTCAAGGCCTAATAACTCATAAACCTTACGTAGCGTAGAGCTGGTATTAGGCTTAAAAGAAGCTTTTCTTTTCTGCATTTCTGTTTCAATATTATTCAATAATATCCAATGGGGGACCTCTGGTTCATTAGTAATAATACATTTTACAAACTTAATTTTATCATTAATATTTGCTATGTTGTAGCCCTGGTATTTAAAAAATATAAATTTGATAATTAGTGTATATTAAATTTATATTTTTTTGAGATAATCGTTAAGACCCATTTTTTCCGCCCAATTTTCAGTCGCTTAACACGCTGAACTCATTTAAAAAAATGTTCAATGAACCGTTTTTAAGATATTTGCGAAAAACCAGCCTATTTATATTACGCTAAAAATATCGAAATCCGTTAGTCCAACAAATTTCAAATTACTATCCAAAGCGCATTAGATAGAAGTTTCCGAAATCTTACACCTCTTTGTGGTTGGAGCTTTACTAATGCAGATTTAGGCGCTGAAAATTACTGTGGACGGCAGTCCACGTAGTGACGAATGAGCACCAAGACTGTGGTGCGCAAGGAGACTACTATATAGAGCCGTAGAAATAAAAATCTGCTACGGTAGTCCGATTAGAACCATTTATATCTTAATCGAAAGGTAATGTAGAGATCTTTGAAAATGAGGACTAAGAATTTTTAAAAAGAGATTAGTTCAGGAGAAGGAGTGTCGAGCAGAATAGCAGCCCGGAGCCTTCTCTCGGCCATTGATGGCCTCTTAGTATAATTGTCCGGTGGATAAAGGCAATCCATGATGCTCTTATATGTGTGCTTTCTTTCCTTCACTGGCGATCCATTTCCGAGTCTTTGACCTGCGGTGGAGGTAAGTCTGGATGGGTAATTAATGGATGCTTTCCTCCATTGTGTTTAATTGGGGAGTCCTCGCAGCAGTATTTTTGTAGAGGTAATGGGGAGTCATAGAAGTTATTGGGTGGTTGCATCCTTTCATTTTGTGCCTGCTTCCAGAGAGATTCATCAAAACAACTTATTCCCGACTTCTTCTCAGGCTTGGCAGTCGCTGGGGCAGCCAATAACGAGACCTTCCTTACATTTTATGGAAGTTTCTTTGTGGTATCCTCAAGAGCCTGGCTCTGGCTCTCAGACAAGACACGGCTCCGGGCAGGTATTTTTGGTGAATCCTATTTCTTGGCAGATGGCGGAGCTAGGGGCTATTGTGACAGGCTGTGATTGGAGTGCTTCTTGGAGAGCACAGTATCCATTCCCGACGATTGGCTGGATTTCTGCCTAGATTCTTCATAACACGAGGCGAAGTCAAGAAATATGGGATTGTAAACGGCACACGGCTTGGTCCTGACATTACTGACTGTGTTTTAATTAAGATCCTCGTAGCAAACTAAATTATCCCATTTTTCCTTTCTGTTGGTTTTGACTTTGGCAATTATTATCCAGCCCAATAAAGCAACTGAGTGTAAGTTATTCCCTTGCCGCTAATGCTTTCTTAAACATCTTGATTTACGATTCATTCGCCGGCTACCAGCGCCCTCTTGTACGTGTACTAACTACATTCTAACCCTTTACAGCCTTTTTATTTTATAAAACAGCTTGAGCTAAAAAACTTTTGTTCTACGACTTTTTGGGTTTCCCGCTAGTTCAGCGGAAAACCAGCTAAAAAAGCGTAACTTCCCGCGTCCATATTTTCTTAACAACTAAAGCTATAGAAACCTGCAACATGTCTTTGAAAAGGTATTAAAATGCAAATCGTTTTACCCTAACATAATTTATGTTATTAAAATACTTCAGAATTTATTATTAAAATAAAATTTTTTTAATGTTATTTGCTTTAACGATTTTTATATTCACTCGAGGCCATATAACCATTGAGATTGCTCAAGGTTTGGTATGTAACACATATCTGGAAAATTTCGCAACTAAATTAATTAAATAAATTAGCAAAGTTCCCATATGCCTAACATTCGCTTGCTTCGATATACTCGATCAAGCGGTATGATGGTATACCGGTCACTGCAATTGTATACTATAAGTGTCCCGTTTGCATCCTTTTTATTTATATATTCCGTATCGCGGCGATACGATCCTTTCGTATTTAACAGCTTTGAAATAATTTTGCTGCTAATTGCCAGCCGACTCGATTCAGCCATGTCCGTCTGCCCGTCCGTCAGTGTTGGTAAACAAATCTCAGAGACTATAAGTGCTAGTCCCACCAAATTTGATGACAACAATCTAATCCGTTACACGCAGATCAAGTTTTTGCCACGCCTACTTCCGCCCCTAAAAATCATAAAAATCGTTATATAAGCTTAGTCGGAATATTCGATTTGAAGTGAATACATAAACTAAATAAATAGGAGTGTTCTGACGTTTTCTAAAAATGTGGGTTAAATTGGATGATAAACAAAGAAAATATTAAGCAATACAATTTTTGTGTACTATTCTTCTTCTTCTTCTATTTTTACACCAGAAATGCGTGCTTCTCAAAATGTAGCAACATTTGTCTTTCTTGGGTGTTGCTCAACATGTTCCTAGCAACATTTGTCTTTTTTGGATGTTGCTCAATTTGTTCCTAGTAACATTTTTCTTTGTATGTCAATATTTTCTTTTCTCCATGTTGGTAATATTAAATAGCACATAAACATGTGCTATTTAACAACAATACATTGGGTATCTCACAATCGGTCACACTTGACTGTTGCTTCCGATTTGTTTTTAGTATAGCTAGGTCATAACCTATTGACATGATTTTTTTTTAATGCTTCGTTCTTGGTTACAGAGGCACTCTAAAAAAGGATTTTTTTAGTCGAGCTACCCGGAAAATTCGCATTTTCTCAATTTTTTAAAGTACTCTTAATGCAGTTTTGGACAGCCATTTCCAATCAAACAAATAGCTTAGCGGTTCAGTTAAGTTTCCATATTTAATAAAAAGTTGTACTGACAACCGAAAAATCGTCGAAATCTTCTTTTGTTCAAAGTTTTTGGATGTTTAATTTTCACACTAAATCTTACGCACGAGAAACAAACTAATTTTTTTAAATTGAGGCACTTAGGACAAGTTAAGCGCTTATTTCGCTTACACCAGATCGATGACGACACCGACAAGTTCGATCTAGTCATTCTTCACATGGAGGAGGATGTTGTTTTGACTGTGGAAAACCTGAAAAATAAGCAGCCATTAAAAATCGCTTACTACAAAAATTTGCCGAATCTCCAGAATCGAAATTACGCAGACAACTTCAGGGTGCAGATGCTACTGGCTTAAATCCCTCTCAGATCCTGGCCAACAATGCTTTGCCTGTATTTATTGAATTTTCTCCGTTTCCTAACTAACAGTCATATGACTGCCACACAGTTATATGGCCCTAAAAATTATTGCTGGGTAGGAAGGTCGTTTCGTTGAAGACAAGTTTTGCTGGAAGCCCGAGTTAAGCATCTTGCCAGATGATTTGGGTGTACAGAAAGTTTTTCATATAAGGTCACTTTTTAGTTGTCTATTAAATTGTTTACTGCAAGAATGCCGAGATGCTGGTTGGGTTGTTGCTCGGGTTGGGCACTTCAGATCCTTAGGAATGTGGATGTTGTTAGCCTCTCGTTCGTTGGAATATCCGCTGTATAAAGGGCGAACAGAGTAGGCCCAAACGCGCTTCCTTGTTGAACTCCAGCCTCGATGGTGAAGTCGTTAAATGTTGTTGCGTTGCACCTTACTGCAAAGTCCATGCTGTAGAGATAAGACTCAAGTAGCTTATGAGTGTATGTGGGCAAGTGTGCTTTGATTTTATGCATGAGGCCATTTAGCCAGACTCGATCGAAGGCTTGAGATACATCGAGAAGGCTGTGCGTATCTCGGATGTAATTTTGTTGACTTGACGGAAGCCAAATTGATGAGCCGGGATAACATTGTGTGCTCCCAGATATGGTTTTATGCGTGTTAATAATAATAATAATAATAAACTTAATAGTCTGTAGAAAGACGAATTTGTGTGGTCTTTCCGGTCTTCAGTATCATTATGATAATAGATTGTTTCCATATTCTTGGGTAGTAGCCGAGACGTATATTCCCATTAAAGAGTTTACAAATAAACCCAATGGCAGAGTTTGGAAGTCCAATTTTCAATATCCGCCCGGAGCCTTTTTCGGTTTCAGTTCTCCGATGACTTTTGAAACAGGGTTGGCAAAGACATAGTTTCAGATTGGATTTGAGATAGGACGTAAGGTGTAATAGGTGTTAGTGACTTCCTTAAAACGTTGTTTTGTTGGTTTGCCAAGCACGTCGCACAGTAGCTCGTTTTTCGAAAACTCGTTGCAAAAGTCGGATTTCGTGTTATTGAATTTGGTAAATATTTTGATACCATTCAAATAAGAACCGATTTAACATTTTTTTAGTATTTATAATCGCTGCTCAAAGTTGAGAAATGTTTCTGTATTTGAAGAAAAGCAAAAAAAAACGCAATTTATCGTCAGACTTAAATAAATTTTTTTTGAATGAAGAACCAATTTTAAATGTGAGTTTTTTGTGGAAAATAAAAAAAAAATCCATATTTCGCCGAGCTCTACACAATACTACAAATTAGTGGAGATATTCAACAAATAAACCAAATAAAAATACATTGCTACATTGTGCGCATTTTAAGATATTGATAAGTTTCATACCAACCCATTCTGTCAAACTGACCACACGTAGTCGGCCAGTATGGAACAATGCAGGGCAGCAAACAGTAAGGCTTCAAATAACGGAGTTGCAAAGAGGATTTTTTTTCTTTCAATTTGTTTTTTATATACATTTTTTTGTGGGGTAAATTCGGTACAAAACGGGCCACTTTTAAAAAATTTCTTGTGGCGAAACGGCTTGATCTAGTTTATTAATTTAAATGAGATATAATAACTCAACATTTAGACAATTTTTCCTAAAAATGTTTCATTGAAATATATGTGCAGGTATAGGAGTTATAGGGAATCTCGCGTGGCCCCCCCTGCGGTGTACAGAATCGTCCGATATGAAAACCAGAATATGCATTAGTTAAAGGATAATTGTCCGGAGGTATCACCGTGGAGTTTTTCTTTTTTTTTCGGTTTTTCATGAAAGTTTGAAGTCAAACATTCAATTCTTGACAAAAAAAAAATTTAATTGTTTAATAAAAAATATAATAAAAAATAAAATTAAAAAAACCACCGACAGTGATACCTGTAGAATTAATTGCAAAAGCTGTGTGCAAAATTTCAAAACGATTGGTCAAGTATATTTTTAGTATTCGTGTACACTGACTTTGAAAATTACACTTTTCAGGGAAGCGCTTTAAAGTTTTGGCTCCCCATACATCGAACATAGAATGACCTCCGTTCAACTACCCATTACTTCGTTATTTTTGCTCCGATCGATGTCAAATTTTGACCCTATGTTCATAAGATGTTGGCCATTTATAAATAAAAACAAGTAAGAAAGCTACAGTCGACTGTGCTCGACTGTGAGATACCCGGTACCTAAACGTTTGCGCTTCACACTAAAAGGCAAATTAAAATTATACATACATACATTGTACATACATACATTGGCACCATTATATCGCACGGCCAAGGCTCGAATGCACCACCTGTCGGCTACAGCTTGCAACAGCAGTGCCTGAGGGCGGTGTGTTAAAATTCAAACCTTATTGCTAATATCTCCCATGTTTATCATCCGATTTTATTGAAGTTTTCAGGAAACATCCGTAACTATGTTATTTATTTATTGTATCTATTAACTTTAAGCCGAAAATCACGCATATAGCTTATATAACGATTTAATGATTTTCAGGGGCGGAAGTGGGCGTGGCCAAAATTTAAAACAAACTTGATCTGCGTGCAACAAATTCCAATGTTGTCACCAAATTTGGTAACTCTAGCTCTTATAGTCTCTGAGATCTGTTGTTTCACACGGACGGACAGACGGACATGGCTGAATCGACTCGGCTGGTGACGCTGATCAAGAATATATATATACTTTATAAGGTCGGAGATTTCTCCTTCTGCCTGTTACTTACATTCTCGGTTGGCACTAACTTATAATACCCTTGTGCCCTATGGGTACCGGGTATAAAAATTTCTGAAAAAAAATTAAATTAAAATATTACTCAAATTATGATTTCCAAAGCAGCGGGGCAAGCTCCCGCTGCTGTCGACGAGGACGAGCTGCTCTTGGCACTGCAGGTGCTAAAAAAAATTTTACAACACAATCCAACCATTTTTATGATTTTAAGAATTTTTTATTATTAAATCTTTAATCTTAAAATCTTAACCAAATTGATAAGGAATACCCTCAACTTTTTGGAGTATTTGAGTAACTTTTTTTTTTTCAAAATTGTATAGGTCCACACTATCGCGACAGTATCAATAGATTGCGAAAAAAAACCTCGAAAATATTGAAACTAGTGGCACCACTACCGCTTGTTTGACATTTTTATACCCGGTACCCATAGGGTACAAGGGTATTATGAGTTAGTGCCAACCGAGAATGTATGTAACAGGCAGAAGGAGGCATCTCCGACCCCATAAAGTATATATATTCTTGATCAGCATCACCAGCCGAGTCGATTTAGCCATGTCCGTCTGTCCGTCTGTCCGTCCGTGTGAAACAACAGATCTCAGAGACTATATGAGCTAGAGTTACCAAATTTGGTGACAACATTGGAATCTGTTTCATGCAGATCAAGTTTGTTTTAAAATTTGAGCCCTCACAAATCATAAAAAACGTTATTAAGCTATACTCACTATTTTCGGGTTAAAGTTAATAGATACAATAAATAAATAAAATAAAATGGACGTTTCCTAAAAATTTCAGTAAAATCGGATGATAAATATGGGAGATATTAGCAATAAGGTTAGAATTTTAATACACCGCCCTAAGGCACTGCTGTTGCAAGCTGTAGCCGACAGGTGGCGCACTCGAGCCTTGGCCGTGCGATATAATGGCGCCAATGTATGTATGTACAATGTAGTGTATGTACAATTGTAATTTGCCTTTTAGTGTGAAGCGCAAACGTTTAGGTACCGGGTATCTCACAGTCGAGCACAGTCGACTGTAGATTTCTCACTTGTTTTTTATGTGGTCGATGGTCTTTTCTAGGGCCTGTTGAATCTTCGTACTAATTTCTCTTTTGAATTCCACGAACTTTCAATGTACTATTTCTATGCATTTTTTGTTCGTAACTGAGTGAATTCAGGTGTTATATTCATTAGTTACTAGAATGATTAATTTACTAGTGTCGTTTAAGTTTTCCTCCAGTTTTAAGAATCGGGCTATTTCTGCCAGGGTACTATAAAACCTTTCTACCTGTCCGTTTGAGGTGCTGTGTAGAGGTGGTGCGTTTGAAATAATAATACTGAAATTATTTAGTACAATTGATTTTATTGGTTCTGAATTTGATTATTGTCGCAAAAGATTTTTTTTTTTTAATTTACAATGTGTCTACATTAGACCTTTATTCGCTGGTCTTAACCGTGGCAACTTTTGATCATTTCTCTTCGCATGTAAGAAAAAGAGTTCCGCTCGTGGAAAAAATGTCAATGTGAAGAGTGTTTCCTACATAAGCAGATGTAGGAGTTGGTGCTACTGCTTGCCTGGATGGATGGCGTTTGTACCATGCAATAGGTTTTGTAATTTTGTGTTACCTCGGTTGCTAATCGGAACATTTTGGGAAAGAAACTGTCCCTTAGGACTTGCTTAACATTTTCCTTGTCCGCTCGATGGGCTCTATTGTGTTCTGTTAAGATAATCTCATTTTGTTCGGTTTTATGTATTTTTGCATATTTAAAGGAAGTGTTTGGGAATAATTCTACTAGCTGGTGTTGAATAAATGCCAAGATTGGAAGAGAGCAATGTAGTGCGTTCACTACATAGGCGTTAACTACTTCCTGTAATGTATTTAGCAGATTGTCAGGGTCAACAATTTTATTATGTGTCTCACCTTGCTTTTAAACAAAATGAATTTGTCTTCAATTATTATTTGGTTTCTGAAACAGTTCACTGTGTTGTCCGTTGTGTCTATGATGTACGTCAGTGATTGTTGGCTATGAATGGTAGCTACGTCAGAGTCTTGTTCGTCTTCTAAGGCATTTATATTTTGACGATACAGCGCGTCCTCTACGAGATTTTCTTTGATTATCGTTTATTCCCTTCCAGCGCTTTAGTTTTACTCCGTACAAGAAATTCCGCAGGTTTTTCAGTGGCCAAACTATGGCGAGTTCGCTTGTTGGTTGCATAATAATTTTCATACCTTCATACCTTCATACCTATCGATGTCAATTTTCCTTGACTGATGTTTGCTAGTTTTCCCATTTTCTTCCTTTAGGATACTCGTTAAAGTCCTTGCGATTGTCGCGAAGTTTTTTATAAAGCACCTATAGAAGCTTGCTAACCCCAGAAAGGATCCGAGTCTGAAAAGCGTTTGTGGTGCGAGAAATTGTTTTATGGCTTTGATCTTTTCAGGTGAAGTACTCAACGCTCTTTTTGAAGAAATTTAACTTTTCTTGGGATACTCTTATCCAAGTTTTGTGAAAACCCAATCCACGTCCTAAACATGGTATTCTTTTTTTTTTGAGAATATCATAACATCATCGACATACATATCTTTGAAATTCCTTCTCGTAGGAGAATTGTCGAATTTTAAGCGATTGGGTACCTATCGTCTACGGTTTTTGGATTTGATTCCTAAAGTCAATAACTAATCGCCTCTTTTTAACCCCGTTTTGGTCGGTTCCTTTTTTATCCACAACCCAGGTATGGTTGCTATATAGAGACTTGGATGGCCTTATCACGCCGTCCGCAAGAAGTTGTTTAACCTCTGCATTAAGGAATTCGGTTATACCCATGGGGTGCGGGTACTTAGAGTATACCGGCTCTTCATATGTTTTTATCGTGGTGATAGTGTTTATGTTAAAGGGTAGTATCTCGCATGGGTCAGCAAAGGCTTTATGATCGAGTTTCGCTTTTACTTGTTTAAGTAAATCAAGTGCGATATTGCCGCTAAAGACTTAAAGGTTGTTAAGAATACTTACTCATACTCGTTTTCTCTTTCAAAGTGAGCGGTCGTGTTTTTGTTTTGCGCCTCGAATTTGTGTTAATTCCTTGCTATAAACCATCGGGGTTTTATTTAAAACTTCTATCTTGTATCAACAATAATTCACCGTTTCACTTCGCGTGTGCATGCAGCTGTTTTTGTGTATTAATAACTATATTAATTGGAAATTAGTTTTGGTGGAGCGATTGCTTATCTCAATTTTTGCATTCCTCTTTGTGCTTTATCTGTTAAGCCGATATTTCAGCTTGACTTGGCTTAAGCTCGCTCTCTCTCTCTCTCTTAGTGCACGTAACTACTCTTATTTTCTCTTAACTTCTGATTGGAACAGTGGAAAGTCATTAAAATGTCCTACAATATTGTCTGCTGAACTAAAACCTGCCAAGAGGTTATTTCTAATAATGACCCTATTATCGGTTGCTGGCTTTGTGATTATGTTGTGCACGCCATTGATAGCACAGGCCGGGCGGCCGAAATTATTAAAAGCACAAAAGGACTACGCTATTGCTGTGAGGCTTGTCGCGATGTTAAAAGGAAAATGATGGTTTTTATGCGGCAAACCAAAAATGGTTTCAAAGAGCTACTTGTTAGTTTTCGTAAAACTAATGAGGTGCTCATGGCGCTGGACTCCCAGTTTATTGGCCTTAAAGTATTAAACGAGTCCCCAAAGCGCAAGGAAACCACGGTTTGCACACCGCATTTGGCCGCTGCCCTACAACTCGATGTAGGTTCTCAACAGCTGACTCCCACGGCACAGCCCACGGCACAGCCCACGGCACAGCCCCCGTCCCCAATATATCTAACTCCAATGGTATTGAGGTCAAGTGCGAGAAAAGATTCGGCCTCCGAATGTGCCGCGTTAGGGATCGCAGCTCCAGTGATTTCCGTTGAGTCCGCTGGGGGGTCAAAATCAAAATTAACGACCCCTCAGATCCACGTCCCGAATGCTCCCCAGGGTGACAGGCCTGGATTACTGGCCGAAATTGGTAACACAGCCAACCAATCTGTATTGCCAAAAGCCCTTATTGCAGTAACACCAACGAGGCAGCTATTTATCTCTCGGATTCACCCGTCTCAAACATCTCAAAATGTTACTGTCTATATTCAAGACAGAACCAAATCCGATCATATTAGGGTAGAACAATTTAAATTTTCTTATGCTAGGGATATTTCATCTTTCAAAACGAATGTCCCTGACGAGCTCTTTAACACAATATGCTCTGCCGAATTCTGGCCTCTGTATGTTGTCGTTAAGGAGTACGAAGCTAAGAAAAAGAGAGACGGCCTGTAGGAATTTGTCTACCCAGACCGGACAAATCCACTGTGCCAGCTACGTCCGCTCCAAAAAACGATTCAATTCTCTCCTTCTTTCCTATCAGAATGCAAGAGGCTTACGTAGTAAGCTTCCTAAATTGTATTCTGATAGTGTTTCCCTTGCATCCCAGGTGATTGTGATTGACTGAAACCTGGTTAAAGCAGGAGATCCTAAGCTTTGAACTTTTTCCAGCTGTGTACACAACGTACAGGCTTGATCGGCCTTTCAGGCGACTCCAACCTCACGTCTGAATTATTAGCTTTCGAGGAATGCAACGATGTTGAATCCTACATTAGATGTGACGATCGATATTGGGACTGTTATGGAGAATAAGTCTGATCGGCCAGCTAAGAAAGTCCACTGCTTTCGCAAGGCGGTTTTTCGACGGCTAAATATTTTCATATCTGAATTTGATTGGTCCGATCTCTACATGTGAACTGAAATTGTGGATGCCATGGATCTTTCTTACAATGCTATGAATTCATTTTTTAATGAATGTGTTCCGCTATACTATCGGTCAATCTCAAATAAACCTCCCTGGTTTTGTAAGGAGTTGACTCGTCTCAAAAACATTAAGTCTAATCTCTACTCTAAATTTAAATGTAACAGTTCTCAAGCTGTCCATTCTCGCTATTTAGCGGCTCGGTCTAAGTCCCAAGTCTAAACAAAGTGCAAAGTGTTCTACATAAAAGAAACGCGACTGCGAAAATAGGCTACAGTGAAAATTAAGAGTTCCAAAATTTAAAAAAAATCGTTCCGTCAAAAACGGTTCATACATTTTTTTCTCGTATATATGTATGTACATAACTATTTACACGTCCATACAGTCCACTACTCTTTACTGCAAAATCAAATATATTGAAAAATATACATCCGAACTTACGCAAAAAAAAACATATTCCTATCGAACTACACTAATACATACATCCAATAATAGAACAACAAAATTTTTTATGTCGAACTATACAACAATATTCCGATACATATAACAACAATTTACAACAAAATACAGTCCACTTCTATATTGAGTATAAATATATATGGGGTATAAATAAATATATCCCATAGTCCAGTTTTAGTATTGGAGTCGGCACAGATACGTCGACTTAATTATAATTGGTTAATTAATATTCATACAACTCCGAGCTATTCTGCGCGGTGTTACATACAAACATTCATATATATCATATTTACATATTTTCTAATTCCTACATACATACATACATCAGCGTCGGCAAAGTCGATGCACTGACTTTATTTGGCAATTTATTCCGCTTATCGTCGTTTCCTCTTTCTTATCCTCGCTAACTGCAGTGATTGCACACGGTCAGTGCACAAACATCCGCACACATACATTTTCGAAAAACAAGCCCGGCGAATAGTGCCGATTTTTTTTAATTTAAAAATTTTAAAAATTTTAAATAATTTCGTATTAGATATAAACAAATTTTACGAATAATTACAGCCAGAAACCAATAGCTATTTTATACATATTTTAGTTAGGTTTTTGCGGTTTTTTTCATACAGCTTTTAGGTTTTTTCGTATTCAGTTGAGGAAAATCGCTAAAAAGACCGAATTCTCTCCAGATAAATTCTATTTTCCAAAAAAACTGGATATAAAAAATAATACATCTATGCGACACGCCTCTCCAAAGGCACTAGTGTGACCGTTCTCTCATTCAAAATATTTTATTTCGTTTTTTTTTAAATTCCGAAATTAAAAATATTAGTATATACGCTGCACACATTCCAGTGCTTCAGTACACAAATTCCAGTGTTCCCATGCACACATTTCAGTGTCTCCATTCCACACATTCCAGGGTTCGATATCACACATTCCAGTGTTTTAATCCACACACTCCAGTGTGTCATTCATAAAATTAAAAATGTCACCCGCCGAGAAGCCTACTGCGACAACTGCGGCCATACATAAATTCATTGCCGTTAGTGAGCGTGTAAGCCAATTCGAAGCGGTGGTCAACACTCCTGGCCACTCCACGCCGTCGCTCTACACATTCCAAGTCCGGCGAGATCACATCCGAGCCCTATGGGACAAAGTCGAACAAGCATATGAAGCTTGTTCGGAGCTAGTAGCAGTAGAGGGGTCGTTTGACACCTTGCCAATCCTCCAGGCAAAATATGACAACTGCTACTCAGTTTACGAGTCATGTGCAGCTCAACTCAACGAGCAAATTGAGCGAGCGATGTCTCAACCAGCACCATCCAACTCCTGCAACTCTCCAAGTAATACTCCAGCAGGTTGCCAGTTACCTTCGTGCGACACAGAAGTTTTCTCGGGCGATTATCTTCGCTGGCCCACGTTCCGTGACCTTTTCACAGCGGTCTGTATAGACAATCCAAGACTTACCGCTGTCGAGAAGTTATTCCATTTAAATGCTAAGACTAGTGGTGAAGCTAATTCCATAGTTTCCAATTCGCCACTCACCAACGATGGTTTCCACTCAGCCTGGAACAACTTAACTGAGCGTTTAGAAAATATACGGTCGTTGATGAACAACTCATTAAAAAGGTTATTCAATGTGCAATGCACATGCGCCCACAACAGTTTCACATGCCGAGGTCGGCATCACACGTTGTGGCATCCAAGCAACTCTTCCTCCGGTGCTACGACTTCTCCCATTGATTCAAGGCCAGTATCCGCCTCCATCCAAAGGATTTCCGCTCTCTAAAGCTCCGGATTCATCCAAATATTGGGTTCCGTACGACGCCATGAAAGGCAGACGTTCCCGAGGTATTTTATCCTACCAATGCCGAGTCTGCCAAGGGAACCATCCTCTTCGGAAATGCCACCGTTTTAAAAGTTCAAGCATAATACAAAGTGACTTACGACCCGATTACTTATTTTTCTACGTGGGATTTTTGGGACCACCTCGACCAGTCTTATTTTGGCTAATAATCCGCCCACTCCATTTCAGTTTGAATTCAAAAATTTAATTCTTGACTAAAAAAAAAAGTTTTAAGTTTAAAAGTTTAACTGTTAAATAAAAAATATAATAAAAAATAAATTTAAAAAAAAAACCGACGGTAATACCTGGAGAATTAATTGCAAAAGCTGTGTGCAAAATTTCAAAACGATTGGCTAAGTAGATTTTTAGTATTCGTGTACACCGACTTTGAAAATGACACTTTTCAGCGGAGCGCTTTAAAGTTTTGAAAGTAAAGTAGAGATCCCCATACATCGAACATAGAATGACCTCCTTTCAACTACCCATTACTTCGTTATTTTTGCTCCGATCGATGTCAAATTTGAACTTTATATTCTTAAGATGTTAGGCATTCACAAAACAAAATAAAAAGAAAAACTAAGGTAACCTAACTATTTGGGGTAAGTTAACTATTTTTTTTAGGTTGCCGCGGTTTTAACTATAAAATTGTTGATTTTACATAGATTTTTTTTTGTGTGTTTATTCCCCAAAGCTTGTTGGAGCCAGGGTTCTCATAAAATTGGATTACGATTGAGTTGGTGCATTATTTGAATGTGGATCGAAGTGGACTTTAATATTTTATATAGTAGTTGCATGTCTCGGAATATTGTTGAATGTTTACACATATATAATTTTTTTCTATATTTGGATTATGATAATTAAATGTATCATGATTTGGATGTATATATATTTGTGGCCGAGTTGAAATGGAAGAAATTTGTTTTCAGTGTAGTGGACTGTACGGAAAATTGAAAGTAAGTCGACGTGTAAATATTAATGCAGGCTTGAACTACAGCAAGAATACAGTGAACCAGAAACAATGTAGAGACCGTTTTTTGCGGGCAAAAAATGTTTATTTTAAAAATAATTTTATATTTATGTTTGGAAATTATCGCTTACCAATAAGCAACGGAGTTGGCAAGATATCGACAAAAAAATTGGAGGTGCCGGATTTGTATCCAAAAAAATAAGATCGGAGAAGGAATTCCAGAAAGAGGGTCAAAAATCCGACATAAAGAAATAGTTCTGTAATGAAATTGTAAATTAGTTACACTTTATTTCCCTTCGTCGGGTGCTGGTAAATTAGAACTAGTACATGAAACT
>VNJZ01004229.1:0-140146 GCA_008042795.1 Drosophila asahinai | reverse complement strand
ATAATTATTTAGTCAAATGAGATTTCTTTTGCACTTTACTTGTTAGATAAAAAAACAATATTTAATTTTAGTTACAAAATATGTCGTAAAATGTACTGCTAAGTATAAAAACAAAAACCAACTTTAATCACAAAATCTTTCAAATTATGTTCCTTTTTTTTAGTTAATAAATTTATTTCATTGAAAATAATAATCTTTTTTTTTAAGAAAATATTCTCTAGATTTTACTCAGTTCGTGTTTTCAGGAATTCTATTTACTTTAAAATTCAAATCACAAGTTAAATACAGAGAACTTAGTGCTGTTTTATCAGCGCACGCCTTAAAAAACAAAAATTCCCCAAATGAAAAAACCCTCCTGAGCAAAGAGCATAGAATTATATATGGAACTGGGGAGCATCCCTAATATCCTCCCCGTTACACAGAGAATTCTATCTGTATTCGGTCAGCACAAGAAGTAAAGTCCGACTGGGTAATTACGTAGGGGGGGAGGGGGTCGAAAATCATAAAAATCGTGATACGTAATATATGGACAGCCCCTTATTGCTTCGGCGCCATCCATACCTAAAATATTAAGTAAATTAATTTCGAATTTACATATAAATCTAGGTTTCTCAGTCCTTTGTTTTTTTTTTCGATCTCTTAGGGTGGTTTTCCGCTACGTCGCTTTTTCCAACTATTGCACGAGAATCAGAAAAGCGGAAAAGGTTTTTCTACTAGGAAAAAGTGATTGTTCGCACTGTTTTGAAGGGAAACACCTGTTCTTTTGTTTTGGTTTTGATTTGGCGCAAAATTAAATTTAATTCAAAATTTCAGACAATGGTTACTAAGATTAAAAATGAAAGAGCTAGACTTTATTTTCTATTTGCTGCTGAGTAACTATCAAGATTTCACGTGGTTCCGCCAGCCAGCCGCTTGACAGGGGCCCTAAGACTAGCAGAGACCACTGCAGCCCACTGGAATATTTTAGCCTGGAGACGCGGATTCTACCAACTCGGAGGCAGACTCATCAACCTTTCTCTTCTTATGCAAGTCTCTTATGATCACGGACTCACATCACCTTGCTCTGCCCAAGGAGGAGTAAGTGGAGGCGCTGCTGCCCCTGGCGGAGAAGGGAAACTTCGAGTATCCGCCACCGACCCGGCTCATGTGCAGGCTCCACCGCCGCACTGTGGCTCATTTTACGAAAACTCGAAAAGTCGAATTTCGCGTGGTTGAATTTAGCAAATCTTTTGATACCGTTCAATTAGGAATTTATCAAAATCACAATGGAATTTTTTTTCGTACTTCTATTTTATTTCGATTTTTAAAAAAAGTCTTTTCTCCCCTTTTTTTAATTTTTAGTGGAAAATAAAAAAAAATGACACATTTCGCCGACTTCTAGATAATACCATAAATTTGTGGAGATATTCAACTAACAAACCAAAAAATAAACCATTGCTACAATTGTGCGCATTTCGAGATTTTGATAATTGTTCATAGCAAACCATGCTACCAAACTGGCACTTCGTAGTCGGCCAGTATGGAAAACGGGAAGGCAGCAAAAAGTATAGCTTCAAGTACCGGAGTTGCAAAAAACAACAACATTTTTTGTCCATTTTTTTTATGCAAACTTTTTTTTATTTATAGAATGAGTATTAAAAAAAATATGTTTAATCATTTTGAATTTTTAAGTTCATTGATTCCTATGAAAAATGTTTTTTTATAGTAAAAATTCAAAAGTTTTAATTTGCCGAATAAATTACGCCTCTTTTGGTGGGCGTAACCTAAAAAATTAAAACATCACTTAAAATGTAGTAAAGGTAAAATAAAAAAAGTCTGCTTGAATTTTCTAAAAATTCTTAAATTCCCGCTGCCCGCTGTTTTCAAATTTTTCCCGCAATCACACTTAAAATCAAGTAAGAAGGCTACACTAGAGAGTGCTCGACTGTGAGATACCCGGTACCTAAACGTTTGTGCTTTACACTAAAAGATTTAAAATTCTACATACATTATCATACCTCATACCGATTCTTCTTAAAATAAATCGCCTCTCGAATTAGCTCCCGACCTAAAAAATTTAATTTAATGTCATACTTAAATATGAATGATACATTTTATAAGGACGCCAAAAAATGAATTATGTTATTTGTTGCAATTTTTTGCTCTATTTTTTTTGTCATTTCTTCTGCAGTTGGCGTCATTAAATCGCCACCTGTCGGCTACAGCTTGCAACAGCAATAGCAGTGCCTTAGGGGAATGTGTTAAAATTCTAACCTTATTGCTAATATCTCGCATGTTTATCATCCGATTTTACTGAATTTTTCAGAAAACGTCCGTTATTAAACGTTAATTTATTTTATCAATTAACTTTAACCCGAAAATAACGAGTGTAGCTTATTTTAAGTTTTTTATTCATTCTCGGTTGGCACTAACACATAATACCCATGTACCCTATGGGTACCGGGTATAAAAATCGAATGGCACGAGCCAATCGATATGTTTAGGTCCTCAGCAACTTCTCTAACGGTGATTCGACGATTGGCCAATACCATTTTCTCCACTTTATTAATTTTTTCGTCTATTGTTGAAGTGCTCGGGCGTCCGGCACGCTCTTCGTCGTTCACATCTTCTTGGCCATTCAAAATGGCCGAGCATGTCGGCATAAGTGAGAGACATGAGTACCAACATAACGCCACAAAAAAATCGAAACTCGAATATACGTAACCCGCGAAAATTCAAAATTCGCGATACTTTTTGAACACACCTCTTAATGCATATTCATAAGTATAGTATAATAAGATTAATTTATATATGTGGTTTTTCTATTTATTCTTAATTTAAATAATCAGTGATTTTGTATTGTTGAGTTTTTGACATATAAAACAAGTAAGAAAGCTACAGTCGACTGTGAGATACCCGGTACCTAAACGTTTGCGCTTCACACTAAAAGGCAAATTAAAATTGTACTTACATACATTGGCGCCATTATATCGCACGGCCAAGGCTCGAATGCGCCACCTGTCGGCTACAGCTTGCAACAGCAGTGCCTTAGGACGTTGTGTTAAAATTCAAACCTTATTGCTAATATCTCCCATGTTTATCATCCTATTTTATTGAAGTTCTCAGGAAATAATAATAATAATTATAATATATAATAATAATTAATAACTTTAAGCCGAAAATCACGCATATAACGTGACGTAACGTATATATAACGCATATATGCGTGCAACAAATTGCAATGTTGTCACCAAATTTGGTAACTCTAGCTCTTATAGTCTCTGAGATCTGTTGTTTCACACGGACAAACAGACGGACAAACGGAAAGACGGACAGACGGACATGGCTAAATCGACTCGTCTGGTGACGCTGATCAAGAATATATTTACTTTATAGGGTCGGAGATTTCTCCTTCTGCCTGTTACATACATTCTCGGTTGGCACTAACTTATAATACCCTTGTACCCTATGGGTACCGGGTATAAAAAGTCGCGCACAGCATTATTTTAACAAGAAATTTTGTGCGTTAAACTCTCGTCATTAAAAGTTGAATGGACAAATCTATTCAGAATTTATGCAGCCTTGAATGCCTCCAAAACGCTAGGTGCTGACATTTCATTTTGATCTTCGACGTTGTCATCGCTGTCCTGTTCGTCATCTAAAATATTTGTATTAATGCTGTCCTCGGACGGTTCCTCACAAATCGCCAGGTGAAGAACATATTCACCCAGTTCTTCCTATGAAATCGGTAGCTGATTTTTTAGAGCTCTTGCCCAAACCGATAGAGGAATGTCATCTCCGATTTCAATATCATTTGAGAATGAGCTGCTGGGACCATATAAATTTTCTTCGATATTTTTTTTTTCGGCACGTCGCAATATCCGGTTGAATTGTGAAAAATCTCGTCGGCATAAGCGGTTTGTCGCTAAAAGCGGAAACGGCCCTTTCATATATGTTTGTATGGGGTCCAACCAAGTCATCGAGTTTTCGAAGCATTAAGTGGACGGACGCTATAAGCAGAGTCGGTATAACCGGATTCTACTGCATATTAGAATATTACTTAAAAAACAGCATTAATATTGTATCGATATTTCATAGAGTTTATGTGCTACACGACTTTAAAGTTTGGTTTTACCTCTGCACGAAATAAGCTGTGAGCCACTGTATGTCCGAATGGCCGAATTCGGACCATAGCTGTCATAGGAATGATGGCGAAATTAATGTAAAAAAATTATAACAGAAAATGGCAAATGCTTTTCAACGTAATTCTATAGATTTCGAGATTTAGGTTTTAATTTCATTAAGATCGGACAACTATATCTTATATAGCTAATATAGAAGCTATCGGTCGACTAATATGAACATGTAAAATTTTACATTTAAAATGTAAAATGTGTAGGTAAAAGTTATACAAATTTAAAAACTTGGATATTTTTCAATTTAACCAAGATGGATCGATTTTCACTGATCCTATTGCAGACTGCAAAAGCATACAAACTTCGGCTTACTAAGTTACCTTTCTTTCTTGTTTTAAATATTTTTTATTGAAATATGTTTTCATGTTGCTTTGCAGTGTACGAGCAGCAGTTCACAGAATCGTTCGATATGAAAAAAATTAAGTGCCTTAGTTAAAAGACAATTGGCCCAAGGTACTCAAGTGGAGTTTTTTTTATATTCTATTATTATATTATTCTATATATAATATATTCTATTATAATGAAATTTTTAAGTCAAAAATACAATATTTGACTTAAAAAAAAAGTTGATTTGTTATAGCTTAAGTCGATACACTAAACTAGCGTGAAACCCAAAGTATGGTATAACAAAAGTTTTTAATATACTAATAATATAATATTAATGTTTAATACAACAATAGTGGTCTTAGGAACATAAAACAGACATTTGATTCAGATAGACAAATAAAAAGATAAACAAGAAAAAAAATTTACTAGGAAAAGGCCAACCTAATCTTGTTTACTGAACATTTTTTGAACGGATGCGTTATAAAGTATAAAATACAACCTATACCGGCCTCAAAAGTTCCAATTAAAAAAAACCGACATTTCTTCTGAGCCAATTCATTTTTCCACATTCCAAGTTTGCACAACCTTTTTGATTGGTATATCCCTTTTAACAATCGATCGTTAACCGCGTTCGAACAATTGAAAGCTGATTTTCGATTATACGTGTATATGTACATATGTATATGGTAGTCGCCTTGCGCACACTGTCTATGCTCATCGTCACTACGTGGACGGCAGTACACAGTGATGAATGGTAGCAGATTTTCAATTCTACAGCTCAGTATAGTAGTCTCCTTGCACACAACATTCTTGATGCTCATCGTCACTACGTGGACTGTCGTCCATAGTTATAAAATTAAACGGAACCCAAAAGAATCTAGTTTTTAGGTCAAACCAAAACATACGATCACAAGCAATTGCGTTCGCATTCAAGATACGACCACAGACGACCAACTACATGTAGATACATATACCTGTTGGTATTTATGTAATTACAATACTGGAACGAAAGAAACTGATTGCTTACGAATTCTGATGATGCGATCACACTTGTTCGCTGCTAAAGTGCGCTCATCGGTAAGCGGAGAAAGTGATCGGTGTAGCCAAATATTAATTACTAATTGCACCTCACTGAGTCAAATCAATTCGCGTAGAACCGGAAATCGCATGTAAATTTATCTGAGTTGACATTTGTTTAATAATTGTAATTGTGCCGTGTAAAACCTTTGGCGAAAGTAATTATTCTACTGAAATTACACCCCTTAACATCATGGCTGAGTGGCACTCAAAAAACTTCTGTTCTGTGCACGGGGATTTCCATGGAGAAGAAAAGAGTTTCGAGTTGTGCATAATCATCTTGCGGTTGACTGCTAATTAGCCCAGCACCCGAAGTCGTTCAATCGTTTCAATTCCTAAGAATATAGAAATGCCAGTAGCTTAAGGTCACTTGATTTGCATATTTCTTACCAAAAATGCCCTGAGTCACAGCTAGCTAGCACCCAGACATACCCCCAAGCGATTGCATATTGTCCTCCCACGTGTAACAGAACGCGCTATCTATCACTGTAGCACATGAGATCACGCAATTGTTTATTATTTGGATCGGGGTGGAAGCGAGAATATAAGCGCTCGCAGATCCGGCGACCGGCTTGTGATTCACATGCGGATACTATGAGGTCATTGAGAAATCTGGTTATCAGCCAAAAGTCGCTGTCTGTGGTTCATGACGTAGCCGATGATCTCCGCCGATATAATATATTTTGGTACTTCTCATCGGCTGCTAAGTTGTCCAAGTGATAACAACTCATCTGTTATTGTGTTTATGCGATGCTTAAATTTATGAAATGATGGGCACAATCAGAACTTTACCACACACGAAAGTTGACTATAAAATTCCGCCACAACAAGTACAGAAGAGCCGGCCAGCGAATCTAATAATATAAATATTTAAATTTCATGCATTTTGATTTTACATACTTAAGAATACTTACGAATTCCCCGCATAAACATAGTGTGTCGCTCCCCACCAGTTGATCTTGCTCTGGACGATCTCCTCATAAAAGCTTCGTGCTGAGCGATCGGCTGTCAGTTGCAGTTCGGCAGCGCCACGAGGCGCAACGGTGTTTCTTATAAATCTTTCCTCAAAATACGTCAATACTCGTAGTGAGAAAAGTGTCCTGATCAAAATCCAATTAAAACAGGCCAGCAATATATACGAATCCGTAGGAATCGAGGTTCCTCGTGGATAGTGAAAAGTGAATTGCGGTGTAAGTGATGAGAATAGTTCGGTTCTTCGATAATTATCTGTCAAGAACAAACTGAAATGAAACAACTTGAGAAGATATTTATAAATAACCTGCAACAGCCTGCAGTGGCCACACAAATGTGTTCCAGAAATAAAAATTACTAAATTGAGAAGATTCATGTAACGCATGTACCCAAAGCTGTTGACTTTTTTGAATTCGAAAGCCAAAGGAAATGTGTGATCTCCTAAGGGTCCCAGAAAATTACACGTCGCCAAGTCCATGAGACTTATCAACAGACACCGGATGGAAAGGGAATTCGGGGTCATCTTAGGTTAATGGTTGTCAAAAAAGAAACAAATAAGACCAAAATTGTACAGTGAGCCTCAAATTAAAGTCGTTTTGTCATGGGCGGGACCGGGTAGTATGCGCATTATCTCTTGATTAACCTTTGACGACCCATAGTCCGGAGCTGGTGCGATAATCCGCTGATACAGCCTGAACTAGATTCAACATCTTTTGTTATCAGCACCGAAAATTCTCGTACTTGAGCACAAAAAATAATTTCAGTTTTCTGCGAAGCGCTTTTTCCTACTCTAGGATTTACTATTTATGAATGACACAGTTTCCGTTTGCTCGTCGCTCCGTAGATACCCTCGAATGAAGGCTTTGGGAGTCTGCGCCCTGCTGTTGGCGGTCGCCAGCTGCCAGGGCTATGGCGGCGGCTTTCAGAGGTCCAGCTTCAGCTCCAGCTCCAGTTCGTCTTCATCCTACGGCAGTGGGCAGTCCTCGACAGTCCAGCAAACACCACAGATTAACCAATGGGGCTATGCGCACTTCAACGAGGTCCGCGAATTAGCCAACCAACTGAAGCAGAGATTCAACTCCCTTTCCCAGGGATCGTCTAACTTTGGCTATACATCCTCTTGGAATAATGGTAAGTTGGAAATTTCATTTTCAGCATTGAAAAAGATACTTATTAAAAACAATGAGGAAACACATTTTCATAATTATCCCCGATTTGTACATATATATGTACTTAATTTTTTACCAAATCATCTGCCTGAATCAAAATATTTATTTAGGAGTCTTGGCTTTTTTCTATGAAACATATTTAAGAGTGCAAAAAAAGCGGCCAAAGCTCTGCTTATAGCAAAGCGGAGATTATAGGTAAGAGTTTGGCATGACCATACATTGTTAATTCCAAAATTTGGAATCAAAATATATTACACAAAATCAATCACGTAAAATAAGTTGTATTTGTGTTACCTTAAACTCACATATTTTTATTATTCATCAAATTTCCAAAGAGACGGATCTAGAATATTTATAAATTTTTTAATAGGGTTAAGAATATCTTATTCACACACGAAAAGAAAAATGCCAGGGATCAGAATACCGCACCCCAACCCTATAATTTGCGCAGCATCGGATCATGATATTTTTGCTAACGATCGAATAAGGTGTTGTATCTTTAAAGTATTTTAAACAAACGTGAACAATTTTCTGTGGCTATGAGAAACGAACTAGCTAACATATTTGTAATAATTATCTCAACAAATGGCAAAAAATAATCTTTGGGCGTACGGTGCGTGTGCCGGCACAGGCTGAGCAGAGAAATTCGATGTCAGGGAGTCAGGGATTTGCGCACTACTAGTCGAGAACCAAACATCTTTTCCACTTCAATTCAGGGTTTAATTTCATTTAGACTCATATACTTAGAGCTATGGCACTCTTCGAAGTTCTCTAGTGACCATTCCTCAAAATGGTAAACGCTTCTTCCTTTCCAGCTCCTATTTTGAAAATTAGCGGAAAGAGCGAAAGTCAGCTGGATGCCGTGATCTCGGAAGTCAGTCAGCAGTTGGTGACCGACATGCGCCAGGGCCTCACCAGTTATAGCACCATCGCGCAGCCAAACTTCTTTGAAGCAAAGGCCGCCGAGCTGCTTGAGCGTTTCGCCGGAGAGGAGAGCGCCAGCTTGCAGCAGACTGTGGGCCTGGGTCCCTTCCAGCCGGTGGACTTGAGTGGCTTCGACGAGGTCAAGAACTACGCTTACCCCGCCGAAGTGAAGGTGATCGATGGCCAGACCTACGTGGTGCACCGCAACTGCACAGAGGCCACCAAGCTGTCGGGCTACGGCGGCTCGGCTCAATTAATCCAGGGATTCCACGGACAGGGCCAGTCATCGATTCCGCTGGGCAGCACTACGACAACAATAACGCGAAAGAAAACCATCCACGACTGGGTCAGGGAGAACATGGAGCCGACAGTGGTCGGCTACAACTCGGTTGTGAATGTTGGCGGGCAGGGGGAAAGCAGGTCATATAGCTCGCCCATGTCCAGCCCCGGTTCCTTCGGACAAATCAGCTCCACATCGCCCGGAGCCAGCTCCACACTATTTATTCGAAGCTTTAACAAGACGATTACGACGCATCCGGATGGAACCAGCTCCGTGGGCGGTTCCGAGTCGCAGCAGCGCTGGCAGGATGGCAAGTTGGTGTTTGATCAGCAGCTGCCCTTTGGGCAGACAACGGTACCGAGGGATGAACAGTGGAAGCGTGAGGAGCGGGAACGCCTCTTCTGGTACCTAACTACCCCCCAACGCCTTGAGGACTGGCAGCACCAGCAGGAGGATCGCCTGCTTGGCGTTGTCCAGCGCTACAAGATTACCCTGCCCGTGCTAGAGGAGTTCCACCGCCGCGAACTGGCCCGCTTCCAGGCTCTGATGGGGCAGTACCAGTCGCAGGTTCAGGATGCCAGCGCCTGGCAGAGGCAAGAGCGCAGTCGCTTGGACTGGCTTATCCACCAGAATGGCTTCTCGGCTCAAGACATCGAGCGCTGGCAGAACGAAAACGAGCGCAAGTTGGCCCAGGCGGCTCAACAACACGGCATCAGCAAGGATCAGCTTCAGCAGTGGCAGCGTGAGGAGCTGCAGCGCCTGCACGTCTACTTCAACCAGGTGAACAAGTCGTTGGTGCCGCAGGTGCCACAGATGCCATCTCAGGGCCCTTACAGCTATCCCTCGTCTAGTTCCCTGACCGAGGATAATACCAAGGAGCAACAGCGCCTGGAAGAGCTGATTCGTCAGCACAACGCGACGATCGCCGCCCTGCAAAACTCCATTAGGACCGACCAGCAGCGACTGAAGGATCTCTCGATCAAGTACCAGGGCGATATGCAGAGCCAGACACAGTGGCTGCGCGGGGAGGTGGCTCGAATCGGGGACCTGATCAAGGACCAAAACGAGCAGGTGTCGAAAATTACCGCCTGGCAGAGCTCTGAGCGTTCTCGCCTGGAGAGCATCCTGCGCCAGCACCGCGGCTCTGTGGGGGAACTGCAGCAGCAGATGAACCAGGATCGCACTTACCTTCAGAACCTGGCCACCAAGTACCGAGTCAGCGTGGAGGAGCTGGAGAAATGGCAGCACGAGGAGCTGCAGCGCCTACAGGTACATGGCCAACAGCAGCTGGAGGGTCACATTAAGGACTGGCAGGTCAGCGTGAGCACCAACCTTCGCGACATCGTGGGCCAGAACCAGCTGACCATTGAGGAGTTCCAGAACTCCATCATCAACGACCGCAGCCGCCTGGAGAATATGGCGCGTATCTACAAGGTGAAAGTGGAGGAGATCGAGCAGTGGATCAAGAGCGAGCTCAAGAAGTTCCAGTCGGAGGGACTTCTCAAGGAGGTGGAGCAGGAGCTGGTCCAGTGGCAGCAGAAGGAGCGGGAGCGTCTGCAGGCTATCGTTCAGCACAACTCGCTGACCGTGGAGCAGCTGGAGGTGAAAATCAAGAACGACCAAGATCACTTCTTTAAGTTGGCCGAAAAGTACAAGATCCGCGTCGAGGACATCCAGGACTGGCTGAAGCAGGAGCTGCTGCGGCTGCAGAGCGAGGGCCTCGTCAAGGCGGATGCCCTGAAGGACTGGCAGCAGGCCGAGCGCGCTCAGATCTCCCTGCTAGCGCAGCAGAACAAATACTCACTCGAGGAGCTAGAGCGCAAGCTGCTGGCCGATCGGGCCCGCTTGAAGGATCTATCCGGCACCTACAACGTGAAGGTGTCCGAGATCGAGCAGTGGATCAAGTCGGAGGGCGATCGCCTCCAGCGCGAGGGTCAGCTGAGGATGGAAACTCAACTCAACAACTGGCAGAAGATCGAGCGTCAGCGCCTGCTGGACTTAATTAACAAAAATGACCTGTCCATCGAGGAGATCGAGGCGAAGGTCGGCAAGGACCAGACGCACCTTTACAGCCTGGCTCAACAGCACCAGGTACGCGTGGAGGAGATCGAGCAGTGGATCAAGCAGCAGATTCAGAAGCTACAGGATCAGGGCCTCATCGAGATGCAAAAGCTGAAGAACTGGCAGCTGGAGTGGCGCGGCAATCTCACAAACATGGTGCAGGATCGCGACTTCACTGTCGAGGAGTTCCACAAGTGGCTGCTCAAGGACCGCGCCCAACTGCAGAGCCTGGCCATGCAACACAACGTGCAGATCGAGGAGATCGAAACGTTCGTCAAGAAGGAAGAGCAGCGCTTCATCGGTATGGGTCTCTTGAAGCCGAGCGAGAAGCTGACCAACTGGCAGGAGGTGGAGCGCCTGCATCTGAAGAATCTGGCCCAGCAGCAATACAAGTCCACCGAGCAGCTGGAGGCCCGACTTCGTCAGGACCGCGAGCTCCTGGAGCGCCTCGCCCGCCAGTACAGCGTCCAGGTGGAGGAGATTGAGAGCTGGATGAAACAGGAGTTGGCGCGCATGCGTGACGAGGGCCAGCTGCAGATCGACAACCTCACCTCCTGGCAGTTAGCCGAACGCGAACGCCTGGAGGCCCTCATCAAGCAGAACAAGCAGTGGAGTGCCGAGGATCTGAAGGCCGAACTCGAGAAGGATCGGGAGCACATGCAGACAATGGCCTTCCAGTACCACACCTCCGTGGAGGAGATCGAGCGCTGGCTCCAGACCGAGATCGAGCGCCTGAAACAGCAGGGCAAGCTTAATATCGAGCAGTTGACCGCCTGGCAGCGTACCGAGCAACAGCGAATCCTGTCACTCCTCCAGCAGCACTCCAACATCACCTTGGAGCAGTTTCAGGCTAAGGTAGGTAACAGTATTAGAAAGAAACAAAATAGGAAGAAATGCAATAAGCCGATCAACAGATTTGTGCCGTAGTATGCAGATCTTATTCTGGAAGATACATACATATTCAAATGCAACCTCACACAGAAAATAACTAAGATGAATTAAAGAACTGTTTGCCGACAATATGCGATTGCGATCGAAAGTATACCCGTACATACACTGAGCTTATATCCATTAGAGGTGGATATGTTTTCACCGATGTTTTTAAAATGTTTTTGTCCCATAACTAAAGTAAGAGAAACAAATTATCAATTATTTTAGAGGAATTTAATTTCTATTTTCTTGAAAACATCGATGTTTTATCGATCCATCTAATATCCATACAATTAATCTGATAAAATACTGGGTAAAAATTAGAGGTGGAGAAACATCGATGCATCGATGTTTTTGAAATGTTTGGGAACATAGATGATTTGTGGGGAAACATCGATGTTTTTGTCACATCACTAAAGTAAGTAAACCATTTTTTATTTTATTTTAGGGGAAATTTTTTTTTCTGTTTTCTTGAAAACAACGATGTTTCATCGATGTTTTTATAAAAACATCGAAAGACTTCGATGTTTTTTTTCATCGACATCGAAAAACATCGATGTCAGCAAACATCGATGTTTCTCCACCTCCAATAAAAATACTAGATGCGCTTAAATTCTATCGATTCAGCCTATCGAAATCAATTATCGGCCCGCGACAAAACGTAATTCGAAATAATAAGCTCTCCATTTCAGGTGCACAACGATCGTCGGTTCCTGATAAGACTTGCCGGCCAGCATCACGTGAGTGTTGTGGAAGTGGAGAACTATGTGAACCAGGTGATCGAGGACCTGCGCAAGAAGGGCCAGTTCGAGATCGAACAGCTGCAGACATGGCAGCTAGTGGAGCGCGACTACATCAAGAGTCTGATCGCCGAGTACAAGAATGGCCTGTCCACGGCGGAGTACGAGCAGAAGCTGCTGGCAGACCGCGCACACCTCAACCAGCTGGCTGATCAGTACCGCTTGAACGTGGAGCAGATCGAGGAATGGATGATCGCCGAGCTGAAGCGTCTGAGAGGTAGCACGGAGGAGTCGCTGAAGAGCCTCAGTGCCTGGCAAGTTTCTGAGTTGGAGCGCCTGCAGAACTTGGTCAAGCAGCAAAACCACCTGACTTTCGTGGAGTTTGAGATGGAGCTTAACCAGGAGCGTGACCGCCTGCAGAAACTGGCCACTCAGTACTCGGTCAACGTGGTCGAGATCGAGGAGTGGCTGCGCCAGCAGCTTATTAACCTGCGGTCTACGGGTCAGGCCAAGGTCGAGAACCTGTCCAAGTGGCAGCTGGAGGAGCAGCAGCGCCTCATCGAACTCCTTTTGAAAAAGCAGCAGGAGATGCCATACGACCAGGTGGAGCGCGAGCTGACCCAGGATCATGCGCGTCTAGAGAGTCTCTCGCAGACGCACCACGTGGGTATCGATCAGGTGGAGAATTGGCTTCGCGAAGAACTGCACCGCCTGCAGAACTCCGGACTTGTCCAGTTCGAGCAGCAGACCCAGTGGCAGCAGAAGATCAGCAGCGGATTCAACGACTGGCTCCAGCAGCAGCGCAACGGGGCCAGCTACCAGGAGTTTGTGGACTTCCTTAAGCGCGACAAGCAGCGCTTGGACGGCATCGCCTCCGACTATCATGTGACCGTGGAACAGGTGGAGAAATGGGTAAGCTTTTGAAATTTGCTTTCTTTGATTTAATTGATTTTTAATCATCTTTCGCCATTATTATAGGTTCAGAAGGAGGCGGCTCGTCTCTCGGTCATCGGGGTTATCGACCGTCCGCAGGGCAACGTAAAGTACGAGGAGATTGTCAACATTTGGGATGAGAAGCCGGCGACCTGGAAGCAAGAGCTGGTGACGCGCCTGCGAAGCGTGGCCCACCACCGTCCCTTAACCAAGGTGGAGTTCGAGAGCTACCTGATCCGAAACAAGCCGATCTTCGAGGATATTGCTCGTCAGTATCATGTGACCATCGAGGACATCCACCTGTGGCTAGACCAGACCGCCCAAAAGGAGGGCCTGGTCTCGTCGGAGTGGCAGGCCAAGGAGAGGTTACATATCGAGGATCTGATAGTTCAGCAGCAGCGCAAGCAGAATAAATGGACCATCGACGAGTTAAAGCTCCGTCTGAACAATGACCAGAGGCACATCCAAGACGCTGTCGTGCAGTACCACGTGACCATCGAGGAACTCAAGGCTTGGTACGGGGATGAGCTTAATAGGCTCTTGGAGCAGCGCAGGATCAGCCCGGGCTTCGGTCTCTCTTGGCAGACCACAGAGCTGGAGCACATCTACCAGACGGTCATACATAACCCGACCATTGGTCGCCAGGCTCTCGAGCAGCTCCTGTTCACCGACAGCCACGCCCGGGCCGCACGCTATGGTATTACCGTCGAGGAGTTGCGCGTCTTTATTCAGGAGCAGCTGCGACGCTTCGCTAACCTGGGTTTCTATGTGGACACTGGTCGGCAGGGCAGTAACTGGCGGGACCAGGAGAGGAAGCGACTGCGCGAAGTGGCCACTGGCGTGGTGATCACCGAGCAAGAGTTGCTGGAGTTCATCTCGCAGGATACGGCCTTCCAAACACAGCTGGCCCAGCTCTACCAGGTCGGCCTGGTCCAGTTGGCGCCCGTGCAGCGCATCTTCATCGGGAATATGGTTCGGGAACAGCTGTTGGAGGTGCGTCGCCTCAACAACCTGACCTCGTGGCAGCAGCGGGAGCGCGACCGCCTCTACGAGTTCATCGGCACTCAGAACATGACCCAAGCGCAGCTGAGGAGTTGGCAGAGCCAGGATGGTCAGTTGCTGCAGGGCTTCGCCCAGAAGTACGATATCTCGGTGCAGAAGCTCAAGGAGTGGCAGAAGCAGGAGCTGGAGCGAATTAACCTGGTCGCCCGCTACTACGGTATGACCCAGAGCGACCTGCAGCAGTTCCGCGAGGGCGAGCTGCGACACCTGGCCTATGTCAATCACCGTCAGCTCATGGGTGCTGCCGAGGCTCAGAACTGGGAAAAGCGTCATCAGTGGACGCTGGGTCGCCTGCAGAGTCGGTACGGTAAGTTCGGCCAAGAGCTGGTCGCCTGGCGCCGCACCCTGTTTCTGCTGAGCCAAGGCCTTATCGACCTGCCCTCGGGCGGGAGCTCTGACGGCGGCTATGTGGTGGATCCGGGCAGCACCAACGCCACGGCCCATTACAAGCCGATCTTCTCCAAGGACCGCGGTGATCAGCCGCCGCATACGTACGAGGAGAACTACGACGAGGGCGATGAGCCAGGCTTAGAGGGCGAGACAAGGGCACCGCCCTATCCACGTCCCCAGCCCCCTCGCCCCTCCCCCATTTTGTCCACGCCCACTCCTCCGTTGCCCTACAGCCGAAATGGACCTTCGGGCGGATACGAGTACCGGCGTCAGGACTTCACCATCAATGTTCCCGTGGGCACAGCCTCGGCCTCGGCCAGCGGCGGTCCCACTGGCTCCTCGGCCAGTGCCAGCGCCACTCTGGGAAAATGGAGTCGGTCGTCGGGAGACGAGCCATCGCAACAGGTAGAGGACCTCGGTCAGCAGCAGCAAGAGGAGCTTGGCTGGAACGGAAACCTGGAGGATCTTGGCCAGCAACAGCAGGTGGTGGACTCGGACTGGAGCCAGCAACAACAATCGGAGGACCTTGGGCAGCAGCAGGTCCAGGTCGAAGACCTAAGCGCCGACCACTTTGGACAGGCACCGGGCCACTCCAACACTAGGGGTCAGCTCCAGCAGCAGCCGGCGAAGGTAAGTTTCCGATTAGGACAAAATAAAGCCCAGACTAAATGGTTTATGTCCAACAGCACGAGGAGGTGGAAGCCACCGCGGAGCCTTCGTTCTGGGAGAAGCTGAAGGGAAAACTCGGCTAGAGAGGAAGCCAATCAACTGCCAATGGCCTACACGGGCTCACGCTCAACAGAGCTAAAATAATATAGTCTAGAATGTTTCTACTTTACTAGAAAAACTCGCATCCAAGCTTAAATCTTTTAATTGTTTACACCCGTTTCTTTAGTTGCTTAGTTAAGTAAATAAATGAGACTTTAACTGTCGCATGTGTTCCAGAAATAAATCTGATTTTTCTTTAAAACGAGGCTTAGTTGTATGGGAATTATAAGGTGGTACACTCTCTCTCTTCAAATAAAGGGCTTTACTGTTTTACTGTTGGTATCCTCAGTGCTCAGAAGAGGAACACCGGGTGCTGCTGCTGGGTCTCAGGTTCTACTTCAACCCTAAAATAATATTATTCAAGCGTTAATAATCACAAAGGGACTGGGTAAATATCGACAGGGACTTTTCCTATGACATCGCTAAAAAGTCAAATAAGAAATTGAACCTTACACTTGTCGCTGTTGGACGTGCTTTCTATCGCTCCATCTTCTGTTTTGTTCGGTTCCTCACCGCAAAATATTTATAATAATTTCTCAACTTATTTACCAATATCTTGCGTTTGTGCTGCCGTTAGATTTATTTGATCTGCATATTTCTGCACAAAATAAAAATTAATACCAAATGAACCTCGCGGCAATCTACGCTTTGTTGTTGGCTCTGCGACAATGTTGCACACCCTGTATGCGCCGAGATGGCGTATTACCTCCGACAGTCACGATCTCGGCACCATCATCTGGACCGTTAAATTGTGGAGTGGCACCAAGGAGACCGAGACCTTTAGCTCAAGACTCAACCCAGACGCATCTGAAAACGACGTTATGACCCATTTGAGTAGCAAATTGAATGTTTCTGGCACCGAATCTTCGGTCTCCAAGTTCAATTTTAAGCAAAGACGTGATATATCTTCGTTTAAGATTGGACTTTCTGATGTTCTCCCGGACAAGCCCCCTGATATTTCAGTATGGCCGGATCATGCTATTGTTCACTTAGGGCTCCATAAAACTAAGTGACTCCTTTCCCCTATTCCTCATTTTTCGATATCTCAAATTTATTTGTACATTTTCATTAAATCTATATATTCCTTTGTTATTTTCAACACTACCTCATCCTATCCTTACTCACTTCCACACTCTAATTGCATATTAATGCACCTGATTAGTGAGGACAATGTTCTTCAAAATCTTCGTACTTATCATCTTGTTTGTAAATCTTTACCCCAACCCACCCGATATATATCGTTAAAAAGTTAACCTACACGGTTTGGGGGAAAGATTATTATTATTATTATATTTTAATGTAAAGAGTAAATTTTTGTTATGAAGAATAAAGAAATTACATTTCTTGTAACCAATTATAGTAAAGCCTCAAAGAATTGAATTCGTTTTAATGAAGAACCAGCTGAATCACAAGCTACTTTTAATTTTTTACTTTTAATAAGTTCATTTATACTTACTGCAATCGCACAAAGTCTGTTCAAATTACAAAAGAATCCTTAAAAAATAAATCATTTAATATGTTAATTATAACTTTTACTAATATATATGTACATCAAGTAGGGTGATTTCTTTCAAGTTATTGTAACTTAAACAACTTGACAAAGAAAAGTTTCATTATCTTGAATAAAGAAGGTAAGAGAGAGTAAATCAGCAAATCTAGAATATATAATCGTAGGAAACTAATATTTCTTACATTTTTTCCAAAAACTATATCGTACCTCTAATTAAATCGATTATAAGAGCCATAATTCGTTATTGATCAATAAATTAAAATTAACTAATATGCTCAAAAGTTCAAAAAAAAGTTCAAAAGTTCAAAGTCCAAATCAAAAAAGGGTTCGCATTATCACGAAAGGCGAGCCAAACTAGCCTGGAATAACGGACTTTTTTGCACTCTTTGCTCCTGTCTTACACTTGCTTTATACCCCTTAGAAAATTCCTATGTACATCTTCGACCACCCCTTCCGGCCAATCAACTCAAGCGGGCTGTTTCCAGGTCGGCATCGCCCCCGAAATGAGTGGCTCGAAACTGAAGGCCCTCGGTCAGCTCCTCAACAGCCGCTGTCCTCATGCTCAGGCCCTCGCCAGTTTCCTGCAGCACATGGTGCTTCAGCTGCTCGATTTGATACAGCAGCTTAAGGGTCTCGTCGTCCAGATTGTCGTCCTCCAAGCGCAACTGACGCTGCTGCTCTCGCTCCTCGTCCACGTCCCACTCTAGCGATTCCGGTGTCGAGATGTGCGACCAGGAGTTCTGCGTCGACGAGCAGAAGGAAGTGCGCGTGAATGAGCCCCCGTGGCGCTGGTTGCCCATCCGCCCGTGTCGCGCCACTTGTCGCCCATGGATGCCGGCCATCGTGGCTACGGTCGCCAGCTGTTCGAGGGAGACGTAGCGCGGATTTTGCGAAGTCGGAGGTGGTTCCTTCTGCTGGAGCTGGTACTGGCGCAGTTGCGAGTATTCGTGCTCCCACTCGAGATCCAACGAGGAGCTGGCCCGCGAGGTGGACATGCGGTGGTAGGTCCCGTGTCCCATCTCCGTCTCCCTGCTGGACGTGGTTTGCGCATTGAGCAGCTTACAGGCGTCTAGGTTCTGCATCTGAATCTCGGGCATGGCGCTATAGAGAAGAGATGAGATGGGTAAGAAAGGAACTAAGCGCCACTTAGCGCGGTTTGGGGCTCGGCCAACCTGTTACTCTGCAGCTTGGCGTAGGTGGGCTGCTGCTCCCAGTACTTTCCCAGGAATTGAGAGCACGGCCTCCGGCGCCGGGACCTCAGAATGCGGTAGAATAGGCCCTGATTCTGGCAGCGCTGGCTGGTAGTCGTTATTAGCTCGAGTCCTTGTATGTCTGCCTTGACACTTTCCGTGGATATGGATTCGGACCTGCCACTACGCCTGAAAGTGACGAAATTGAAAGGGTCTAAGTAGTGTAGTTAGAACTGTAGCGGGATTATAGGAAGTATCATTTGTCATAAGTATGTCAAAGTAAAGGTTCGGGTACGTTAAAAAAAAATTGCTATAATAAGCCATGGAAATTTAATCAGCCACGTACTCAGATACGCGAAAAGTGTTCCTAAGCAGTACGATAGAGAGAGAGAGGGTGACTATTGACATCTCGTTTTTACTCATTGCTTAGGAACACTTTTCGCGTGTCTGAATACGAAGCTTTAAAAAAAACTTAACTACTAAGCAAAATAACATAGGCAAGCTTCAATAACCGTCTACCAATCAAACATTTTTAAGATTACATCGGGGGTTATTCATATCACTCTAAAAGGTGTATAAAAGTATGCACCAAATTAAGTAAAAATTCTGTTTTGGTTTATTATGACACTTTTGAAGCATAGGTTTAGAGACGTTTTTAATTGATTTAAAATCGCTTGTGATTCTGTAGAAATATATATAAAAAAATAATTGCGATGATGTTAGATATTCTCACATATTCGTCACTTTCTCAGACTTAATAATACGATTTGAAAAACCAAATTAAACAACCCATTACGTTTACCTTAAGATACTAATGGAAGAAATTTTAATTAAATGAAATTAAATCTTTTGTGATTTATACCATTTACTTGACTAATACATACATTATTTTAAAAATATTTTCAGCACTTAACCACATACTTAAAGATTTTAACTGTTCATCCCTGCAGTTTCGAGTACAATTCTCGTTAAATTGGCTACGTGAACTTCCCACCTACTAGGGCCGAGAAGCCCGCCTATAGCACATCGTTGGACTGCGACCACTTTCAGGATGTTGACCCGCGACAATAGGAGGCTAGCGGTCAGGTGGGGCAGTTATGCTCGCTTATGCAGCTCTTACTGGCTGCAGAGTCCGGCAAAGCTAAGTGACCCCCACCCGATCCAGCGCGCCTCCTAAACCCATATCGATTGCTCAGTCAGCAGCGGTCTGCGCTTATTGGATTTGTGGCACACTTTTATGTGCGCCGCAATGCAAAGTCAACGAAATTACATTTTAATTAACTGGCTGTGCCGCCTATGGTGGATGGTGGGACGTCAGGTCTTATCAGAGGCAGGTGTTGGCCACGCAGGATGCGGAGGAGGACGCCGAGGAGCTCGAAGGGGTATTGGAGTTGGAGGCGGCAGCGGTGGCGGTGGCGCAGCTGCCCAGGCATGAACCCATTGAACAGAGCTGATCCTGCTACAGTCCTGCGGGTTCCTTTTTGGCAGCGCCAATAACTTCACGTGGTCGCCTGCCCCGCACTGGGGCTCATAGCGCGACCTTTCCCGCCCGCTGCTCACTTCACCCGTCTCGGGCTCGGGTCAAGGCTCCGCTGGCCAGGCTCCGTGGCTCTGCACTTTTTCGGCTATTGTTTTGACTCCGGAGAGCCTTTAGAACGCAACTCCACACACACACTCGCCTAGCGCGTAACTGTTTTACATGCGCCGTGGGTCGACGTCACTGGGTGACGCACCCCGCGTCGATGTGGTACAAGTGCTCGGGAAGCCTAGCGACAGAGTTACTGTTTGGCCCACCAGCTGACGACGGGGTGTAGGCGGGAACGCCGACTTTTGACAGTCAGCTGGTCGGGCCCTGCGCCTTGACTTTCGCTCGCTGCGCTTACGCTGTCAAGTTGCAAAAGTCAGCGATACATCGCAGCTTTGGCTAACTGGATGAAAGCCACTGTGGCTTTTCAAAGGTACTGACCAGCTTTTGACTTAAAGCTTCAGCGCTTTCAGGGGTAATAACGGTAAATGTTAAGGGATAACAGTTGTTAAGCAAGGACCATGCTAGGGGAAGGCTGTAAAGAAATCTATTCAAGTGGGGTGTTCTCTTCACTTCTGTCAGGATATATGTTAGGCAGGCTTAACCTTTCTCTTACGGAACTGTTGGCTTTTATTTACATTATTTTACGTACATTTTAAACACATCTTAAAGAATACTTGTCTGAGATTGTAAAGAGGATTTTCATCCGATGAGAAGTTTTAATCAAAAAAGCCAGCTTTCCATTATTTTTTAAAGTAACATCAATATTATGATTAAATTTGACAATAGATGTCATATAACATAATAGGTTTAAAGTTGTTTCTTAGAAACAAACTCTGAAACCCATATTATGACTTTTTAATATTATAAGGCGAAGTTTGTAAGGGCTTCAAGCATTGCCTCATTACTTATCCCAGGAGTGAAAGTTTCAAATCTTTATTAAAAATGTTATCATTTAGTTATAATTCAGTGCTAAATCAGCTGGATACCCTTTTGTAAAACGTCTTTTCCACAAATTAAGTCTTATGAAACGGAATTGGAAACATTTTTATATACATACATTTTAGGGCATTCTAATTTTGATTAGAAGTTTTGAACGCAGTAATAGAAGCACTTCCGACCCCATAACGTATATAAGTTCTTTATTCAATCGATCTAGCCATGTTCTCTGTCTGTCTGTCTCTCCTTTGCAAGGCAAACTTGTCTCCCAGGTTTGAGCTGTCGGGTTGAAACTTTCAGAATAGTCTTATTTCTGTTGCAGCTAGTATATATGTACATTTGTATGTAGATATGTCAGAACGGCTGAAATCTGACTATTATATCATATAGCTGATATAAAAACAATTGGAAAATTAATGAAAAAAATATAACTTTTGTGTTTTTTGAGATATAGCTATTTTTAGCAGTTTCAAAATTATGGTTTTATTTTCATTAAGATCAACTAAATCAAATAACTGCCATAGAAACGATCGGTTGATTTATATGAAAATGAAAAAAAAACTAAATGCAAAATGTCTAGTTAAATGCTATGAAAATGTACAGAACTGCGTTATTTTTTAATTTGATAAAAATGGATCGATTTTCAATGATTCAATGGCAAACTAATAAATATTAACTAAATATTTTATATAAGTCTATAAGTCTACTTGATCTTCTTGATCTTTAATGAACTTTAAATAATGTTTTTTTTCGGAGTTGCACTACTTTCCCATCCTTCTTAAGAAATTGACCTAAAGTATTACTTAACTTAAAAAACTCAAAAACAAAATGAAATATGGATATGTTGTATGTTATATATGTGTATAATACATATGTTGTGCTTTTGGAGTTTATGACTTAACAAATAATCGTTTCCGCGTATACGCTGCATGTTCTCGGCCAGTTGCTTCACAAATTTCCACGATCTTCGACTTTCCTCACATATTTCTCTAGCATGACAATCGTAAGATTCGCCCTGCTGCATTAGTTCGAGGCACTAAAATGTGCAATCAACTCCCGCTAGAACGCAACAGGGACTGTTAGGGCCAACATGTGCTGTTAGCTGGGCAGAGGGAGTCTTTAAGCATATGTAAGCTAGCATAAATCACGGCCACCCGCAACATTTGTTTATCTTTTTAACATGCCGCAGCCGAAGTGCTCAGACGAGGCGATGCGACGTCCCGATTGCCGAGCCTCGGATGCTGTCGTTTCGAGGCGACTCGTGTCAGTGTCAAATCGGCTGTCGTTGTGTGCGGTTGTCGTAGTCCCGCGAGCATCCGGATCCGCCTTCGAGTCCCGCATCCGCATCCGTCGTCGCTGAGATTGTTGTACGTGGCTTAGAGAGCTTGTGTTGTTTACCCCAGTCGAAATAGTTAATAATAATATTTTCGATTGCCTTGCCCCCAGTACACAGATGCGAATTGTTGTTTTTAATCAACTTCTGTACGAGTGTTTATTATCAATGCACCGCCTCTGTCCCTGCCTACCGAAGTTGTTGGTTTTGTGCCGGCGTCTCTCCGTCTCTGCCTCTGTCGCGTGGTCGTCTAATTAAATTGTGTTGCAAAAACGAAGAACGGCAGAGGGAAGCATGAAAATCCGTTGTTCTGCCGTCTCGTTGTTCTATTTATAAATTGATTTGCTTATAGTTCTTGCAAACTGCAGCCACGCATCCAGCACCCGGACATTGCCACGGTGAGTTATTAGTAGAAGGACTGGGGATATGGATAGCCCTCAGGAGGGTAGACTAGAGATAACACTGTGAAGCAAATGCAAGCTCAGTTTTCACTTGAGGTTCTAAGGAGTATTAAATGTATCTGTGGCAACATTTATATCTAGTTTAACTTCTTGCTTATCTATTTGATATACTCCGGAATATGATCTAAAGTCTGCTTCGTATCAACACATACAATGGCCAATTAATCCATAAATAGCACTGCTTGTTTGGTTTGGAACAAAGACCGAAAGATTGAAAGTTAATCCCAAAGAAAACGGTCGTGCAAAAGCACAGAATTAATAATAAAATTCGAAAAAAATACCTAATAAATGCCTTTTAGCAAATATTATTAATGAGTACATCTAAGATTAATCCAGAAATCTAAGATTTCCAATAAATTAACAAGTTAAATACAACCGATTCAATTGTTTCTGGGAGCAGGATGAAGTCGTAAGATTTCGATTAATCTCAAAGGGCTATTATCTCATAAATATCTATAGCTTAATAAATATGAAACCTCAAAATTTACTCTCTAGGGAAATTCCCGTAAAACATTTTCTATAAAAGTTGGAGGCTGGTCATCTGGCCTTTTAGTTCTAGTGACATTTTAAGGATATAGTAAAGCCTTACCAAAAAAAAAAACAAAAAAAGTCTGTCTTACCATTGTTAATAAAATACAAAATGTTTTGCCTAAATGGCAGTCAGCTCCGAAGGTTTAGTCAAAAACAACAATGTTATGGATATATGGATATTTTCAAGCTCGATCTGTGTGCACATAAATATTTTTTTAATCGATTGTACAAATGTTAAGTGAATTGATTTTTATCGCTAAATCGCTAAATAATAGTTTATTAATTAAAAATGTTATAAAAGATAATATTCTTTAAAAACCGCGGAATGTTTACAAGCCCTGATAACAAGCCTTTTTCAGAAAAACACTTGATATATCAATACATTTTCGACAGCAAAGACGAATCGACCTCTGGACAAGTGTATTAAAATAAAAAGAACAGGACAATCCGTTTTAAAATAACTGCGGCTAAAGAACTTTAAAACAAAATTGGAGAATAATTTACTATTCCTAAAATCGGAAATTTGCTGTCAACCAAAGTGCGGAGATTGTTGGATAATAAAAGTACCTCAAGAAGAAAAAATGTATACGTTTCAGAAAGAATCTATCACATCCATTACCATATATCAATCTTTCTGTCAGTTTTTTAATGGGTGCTTGGTTGCGTTATTATTATTATTATTCCTTCATAAACCTTCATAAACGTAGCTGAGTCCAGCAGTTGCCTCCGATGCATTTTCTACCTCGCTATCGTCCTGCTGAGTTATTAAACACTCTCTTGTGCTGCTTATTTATGCTGCCTTTTGTAGTTCGCCTTCATTGCGCGGCTTCCGTTGGGCGAAAGGAAACTGCAGATGCATCGGGTAACTTATCAAAGTCCTGTTCAGCTCGTCCCCCTTCACCTCTAAGTCCGGGGTATTAACTTCCTAGGATTTACCATCTGTAAAACTAATCACTTGAAAAGTCGCGCTTTCTTGTGAAGGCGCAAACGCAAAAGTATGTGCCTAAGTTTTGCATTTAAATAACAAATGCTTAATGGTTTGCATCAGAATGCTTAGTCTGTTAAATGCAATAAGAAGATGTAATGATGTTTGCGTTTTTGCTTTTACTAGGAGATTTTAATGTGGAAACTGCAGTGGAAACCATTATTCCTTCCTTATGAAAATGTGTCATTAAATGAATAATTAATTAGTTCATCAGAGCTCTACTTTTATTTCTTAATCTACCCTTGCGGGGGGCATTATAATTTTGTCATAATATTTGCAACGCAGTGAAGGACGCACTTCCACCCCATAAAGTATATATATTCTTGATAACCATCACCAGCCAGTCTATCTAGCCATGACCGTCTGTCTGTCTGTCGGTTTCTACGCAAGTTATCAGCATAGGATTATTTCTTTAGCATGCTGCAGTATATATTTCGGAACGGCCGAAATCAGATCACTGTATCCTATGCCATAGGAATGATCAGGGAATTAATAGAAAAAAATGATCTGTTTTTCAACGTATTTCGGAAAATATCTGTTTTTACAGTTTTAATTCATTAAGATATATCTGTAGAAAATGTATATGAAAATGTAACATTCTACATACAAACTGTAAAATGTAAAGGTAAATGTTATACAAATTTACAAGCTTAGATATTCTTTTAATTTTACCAAATTAGATCGATTTTTAGTGATCCAATTGCAAACTGAAAGGGTAAACTAACTCCGGCTTACCAAAGACAGATTCCTATATTGTTGAATGAACCAAAGCTAATATCATTTGGCTCGACCACAATTGTAAGATATATAGTGCATTCATCAGAAATAAAACTAGCCTAAAAATCATACATACAACTTTTATTGATCTTCATAATTAACAAGAATGAAATCTAACTTCGATAAACCGAAGCTTGTATACCCTTGCAGTCTGCAATTAGATCATTGAAAATCGATCCATTTTAGTAATGTTGAAAAAAGATCTAATTTTGTTAATATTACATTTTACATTTTCATATAAATCGACCGATTGCTTCTATGGCAGCTATATATTGGCCAATCTTAATAAAATTAAAACCGTAATTCTAAAACCGTAAAAAAAACTATATCTCGATATTTAAAGAAATACGTTTAAAAACAGAGAACTTACAATTTTTTTTACATTCATTTCGCCATCTTTCCTATGGTAGATATAGGATATAGTGGTCCGTTCCAACATATATACTGCGTGCTAAAGAAATAAGACTATTCTGAAAATTTCAGCTCGATAGCTCTAAAACTGAGAGACTAGTTCACGTAGAAACAGACAGACGGACGGCGTTGCAAAGGGTATAAAAAGTGCCTATTGATACTTTCTGCCTTCACCTAAGATATTGTTTTATTTATCTCCATTTAAGGAAATAATAATTATAAAGAGCTAAATTACTCTTTATAGTTCTTATTTCTAGTTAGCAAACATTTTAATTTTTAAAATTGGTTTAAGACTACTGATTTTTTACAATTTATTTGTTTGAATGAATTGTATTTTTGTTTAAAGGATTGATAATGCCGATCTTTTCTGCTTTCTAAGAAACCCTTGCATGTCCCTCAGCTTGCGAACAGAGATATACAGCCACTGGGGGCTAATGTTGATTTCCTTCAAAACTCCTTTGCATAATTCCGGAAAAAGAAAATACGATTTAGAGATAGGTCACTAGCAAACGCTGTCATTAAGCATATTTATACCCAGCACTAGAAAGGAAAAGGGTATACTAGACTTCTTGCAATTTATATTAAAAAGAAAATAATATCTGAATCTAATATCTATAAATATATATGTATATCAGGGTGACCGTTTATGGTATTTTTATAAGTGGCACCACTACGTAAAAAATCACACGCTATTTCAAGACACAGGAGTACCAACTGTAACAGAAACATTATCATCATTTGCAAACCAATACAGAGACCGCCTGCTAGCGCATACCAATCGTTTGGCTAGACATCTTGCCACACCGTTAGGCCGACGGCGTTTGCGCAGACGACACCCTGCGGACCTATGGATACTCGGCCGAGACAGACATGGACGACTTCTTTAAAACCATATAATCGACCACACATAAAATGCCCCAAAGTGCCGCTCTTTCCTAACCGCAGTTTCCGGGATCTATAGTCACTATTTATTAAACAAGAAAACAGGAGCTATTCTTGTGTGGCGTGATAATTAAACTTACAAAAAAAAAAATACAATGTAAAAACCGCTCTAGCTGTCCATAAATGAATTATTTTGTTTAGAATTTTATTTAATTTTACCAGTAGCATGGTGCCGAACTAAATAAAGTTAAAGTTTAATCAAAATAATGCGTTTATAGACGGTGTAACTGTTTTTACATATATGATATATATATCAATAGCATATACATATTATATTATACAAAAATCTTGGAATGCAATTTTAAACAAATTGTTCAGTCATTATAAAGAGGATACAAAATGTATGAAAAGCGTATACTTTATTAACGTATTGATGACAAGATACTGCAGGAGGAATATATCTATATATAAAATGTGTATTTCCTATTGGATCTTAATCCAATGTCTCTTACACGAGACACTCAACAATAGGGTTTTATATTATTTATGTTTATAAAGTTGAACACAAAGAGTTCTATTCGAGGTGGACCTTCTCGCGAAACGGACAAAGATACTTTTGGAGACCAGAAGTCAGAAGACGGTGATCAATTCTGTTGGCTGTGATTTAAGTGCGCTTAAGTTTTTGTGGCGAAAAAGGTTGGCCCCAACTCACCAGCTCACCAGTCCCTATCATTTGCATTTCACTTTAGCGTGAGGCGAGAGAAAATGTAAATTGATTTATTATGCACAATCGAATGAATGCTCCGTGGGAGTCGCACCCGTTGGAGACCGAGCTCGGTGCCGGAGTCTGGAGACTGGAGGCGAAGTCACCCCGACAGGCAGTCACCGCTGTTTTCCCTGGGCACAGTCGTGCGTGCGTTTTTTTCGCCCTTCTTCCTGCGACCTTTATGCAGCTGCAGGACTGCAAAAAGGTAGAGCTACTGCCTACGGGGCAAAAACACTGCTATTAATATTGATATAAATAAACGGAGCTGTGAGGAAGTGGGTAGAGTCAAGAACGCTCGGTGCCTGCAGAGTTGGGCGTACGTTTGACGGCAATCTTAATAGAAAACCATATAAAACTAAGTCACGAAAATAAATTTTTCGATTTGCACTTAATTTATGAGTTTCTATACTAAACACGATTTTCTGTTAAATGCTACTTAATAGACACTTTAAAGCAGTGATGCCCAGAGCTCAAAATTGCGAGTACTTTGCTTGCAAACGCACAGTATGCCCAACAAACCAGTGCGGTAAATTGTACATATTTATTAAAGTTTTTTAAGCGAAATTAAAAAAAATATTATTTTTTTTATCATATAATTCTTTCTGGTTCTTACTTGCTCAAATTCAATTTTAGGATGTATTCCAAATGTATTTCCTGGTAACCACTGCTTTTGAGTTTCAAACTCGCAATGAAAGGGGATAATTATTTTTGGATAATTTTAGAGGCTTTCCTTTTAGTCAGCCATTTCATTTGTACAACAGCTTTGTATAGAAAAAATCGGACTCAAAGTGAGATCATTGCAGTTCTGAATCAATGCACACTTCAGCACTCTAGAGAAAGCCTAGACTCGAATTCAGTACACAGGCTTCTTATAGACGCCAACTTAGTTAGTTTCTACATTTATTTTTATACAGTGTTTCCCATGCGACATCGCCATTCCTAACGTGGTAGGAAACACAAGGGAGCGTCTAGAAATGGTAAGCCAAAGGAGGAGGCAGAAGGAGGCACAAAAGAAAATCGGAATGTTTGGCCATAAAAGCTTTTCGCAATAATACATTACGAATTTTGTTCTTATTTGTAATTTGCATGGGAGAAACATAGTGGTGGGTTGGGACTTAGTTATTATAAGAGTGCCCACCTATGGAAGTATGTACACAGAAAAAAAACAAGTACAAGCTACAGTCGACTGTGCTCGACTGTGAGATACCCGGTACCTAAACGTTTGCGCTTCACACTAAAAGGCAAATTAAAATTGTCCATACATACATTGTACATACATACATTGGCGCCATTATATCGCACGGCCAAGGCTCGAATGCGCCACCTGTCGGCTTCAGCTTGCAACAGGAGCGCCTTAGGGGGGGTTTTAAAATTCGAACCTTATTGCTAATATCTCCCATGTTTATCATCCGATTTTACTGAAATTTTCAGGAAACGTCCGCTCTATTTTATTAATTTTTTGTATTTATTAACTTGTACCCAAAAAAAACCGAGTATAGCTTATTTAACGTTTTTTATGATTTTTGAGGGCGGAAGTGGGCGTAGCCAAATTTCAAAACAAACTTGATCTGCGTGCAACAGATTCCAATGCTGTCACCAAATTTGGTAACTCTAGCTCTTATAGTCTCTGAGATCTGTTGTTTCACACTGACGGACAGACGGACAGACGGACAGACGGACATGGCTAAATCAACTCGGCTGGTGATACTGATCAAGAATATATATACTTTATGGGGTCGGAGATGCCTCCTTCTGCCTGTTACATACATTCTCGGTTGGCACAAACTTATAATACCCTTGTACCCTATGGGTACCGGGTATAATAACGGAATAAAGCTAAAAAATTTCTTAAAATCAGACATAAACATTATTCCGAAAAAATTTAATAATTTACCACAGACTAGACTTCAAATTCTTAATCCTAAATTATAACTTTATTATTCTTAAAGTTAGTTTTGATAGAACTTTTCTTACAATCTGCATTTATACGGTTAAACATTTGTATTACATCATATGAACATCCAAAAGAGAAAATGTTCTCTTATTATTCTTGCTCTCAGCTTAAAATAGACGCTTTTAAGAATTTGTAGGCTTAATTCAAGAATGTTTCGGCTTATTTTAATTCAAACATTTAATTCCGAATCATACTTACAAATTTCAAGAAATCGCATGCCTAAATCTATCCAAATATTCTGTATTTATTAAAGAATCTATTTTATCTGTGTATTTACATTTCCTAATACAAAAGCTTTAACGTAATTACATACTGTATATGTACTGTGAATTATGGCGCGAATGTGCTAAGAACTAGAAACTCCAAACAGAACAACGGTTTGAACGTCCCTGAAATTACATTCTTAAAGGCCAACTGAGAAATCAATTAAGTTCGCAAATTGATTTCAATAACTAAAATAGAAAGCCCGGAGAAGCTGTCGAAGCAAGCATTCTAATTGAAATGCATTCATATTGCAATACAATGAAGAGATTGGAGTGTTGGGAAGGATATCCGGATGAAGGCGCTTGGCTGCCACGTCAGGGGTGCCAGACAACAGCTGACGGAGCAAATTGCTTTGCGCTTATGACACGACCAGGACTTGCAAACAAAAAAAAAAAAAGGAAAAATCTGCATACATACAGCTAGACAACCAACCACAGAAGCAAGCCGATGATTCTGATGATAATACTGTGAGTAGGGTCCTGCAGTTTGCCGGACATTGGTCGGCTCTGAAGTCTTCCATAAGCGGTTTACCCAGCTCTGCTGTATGGGTGCCTTGCTTTTTAATATTGTTGGGTCCAAGCTTCGTCTAATTGAGTGCCTGATTAGGTTTCAATTAAGAGGGTATGAGACATCATAAAAGCGGACATTTATTTTATGAAACAAATATACCCTATAAAATATTTACATATCTATCGAATACAAAGTTCTAACCTTTAATTTTAACTAGTACTAATGATGCTGCCTAGGTTTGCCACTATCGTTGTGTTTCATTAGTTGGGAGTTATATAAATAAACATTCGGCCCTTAAACAAGATTACATTTAAATAAAAATTAAATATATACTCATATAAAACTTTCTTTTAAATTTTAGGAAAACAATAAACACCAAAACGATTTAAATGTGGAACATTCAAGAAATACCACATCTGCTGTACTTCAGCAGATCTTAGAGATTTTAATTCAAAACATGATATAACATATTTTGGTGAAGTAATTGATTAACATATTTTGCTTGCATAATTGACAAGCAAAACCACAGTAAATAAAAGCGAAATCCATTCGTCGGCCAAAATGCTAAACTGTTTTGAAGCGATTTCTGCGTTTTTGTGTGTGGGTCTGGGATGTCTACTTATCACAACGCAGGCTTTGAGCACCGATACCGGAAGTGATGGCAACGCCGGCAGCATCGGCGGATCAACCCTCAATAACGGTGAGTGCTGTACTTTATTAAACTTATAGTCTCTTTCGATTATCAAAAAAATAAACGTTGAATCAAGATAGGAAGATTATTTCTTATCTTAATATATCATCCTTTAATTCTATTTTGACTATTATCTGCAAGGGTATATAAACTTCGGCTTGGCGAAGTAAGCTTCCTTTCTTGTTTTTATTAACTTCGAAAACTTCGAAACCCTATAAGGATTGTACGATTTCTTTCAATTTTAATCATTTTAAAACCGAAACTTATTGCTAATTCATATCAGAAACTTTACATTTTGGAGTAAACTTTTAAGCACAATTTTAATTGATTTAAAATCATAGTGATTTCTGTGACCCCTCAGGTATCATCGTTTTAGATATTTATTTACTTAGAGGATATATTGAATAAAAAGTCTTCTTCAAACTTTAAGAAAATCCATTGTCGATCCACAAACGGCTCTGATTTCGGCCTGAGCCAATAAATGTTACCGGCGGCACATTTAATTTAAATTATTTAATTGCATTGCAATCGTAAGTGGGGAAAAAACTTGTTCACCCGTGCTGTAAAAAATATACTCGTAAATCGCTTGCTTTTTGACATATGTACATATATGACATTCTGGTGGTTGGGGAGGATGTCAGCCTGCCCAAAATGAAGGGTAACTAGATTAATTGGCCCGTGGGCCAGAGAGGAATCTGGTGGTAAAGAAACGAGGGCTGACAGCATCACGAAATTAACAATAAAGAGGAAAGACTAACACTGAGGGAAAACTTGTTCTCTTCGTTCTCGATTTTTTTATTTTTCTTTTTAAAAGTGGGCCAAGAACAAAAATACCAGAATCGAAAAAAATAATTCTCACATTTAGAACGGTTTTTTAATTTTTCTCGAAAAATATTGAATTGAACTATTTCTTAAGCTTAAAAAGAAACACAGACTTAATTTCACATTTCTTCAGCAATTTAATAAAATTAAATTGTATGTATGTATAATACTATATAAATCCTATTAGAAAGATTTACTCATAAATTTTGTATTTTACTATATATATAAATCCTATTATAAAAGAGGACTCACAAATTTATACGGCTCGACTCGGATTCGAACCCCGGACTGTCAGGATGCCAGCTTAGCGTTCTACCAAACGCCCCACTTAGGGAAATTAGGAAAATCCTCAAGAGTAACTTTTATTTATACCCTCGCAGAGGGTATTATAATTTTGCCATGATATTTGCAACGCAGTGAAGGAGGCATCTCCAACCCTATTAGGTATATATTCTTGATCAGCATCACCAACCGAGTAGATCTTGCTTTGTCCGTCTGTCTCTCTGTCTGTTTCTACGAGAACTAGTTTCTAAGTTTCTGAGCTATCGGGCAAAAATATTCAGCATTGTCTTATTTCTTTTCCAAGGAGTATACATATATGTCGGAGCTGAGATCGGACCACTATATCCTATAGCTGCCATTGCAATGCATTGAAATGATGGCGAAATTAATGTACGTATTTCTATAAATTTCGAGATATATCGGTTTTTTACGGTTTTACGGCACCGTCCGAGTGAAACAACAGATCTCAGAGACTATAAGAGCTAGAGTTACCAAATTTGGAGAAATCTGTTGCACGCAGATCAAGTTTGTTTTAAAATTTGGCCACGTCCACATCCGCCCTCAAAAATAATAAAAACGATAAAGAAGCTTTACTCGATATTTTCGGGTTAAAGTTAATAGATACAATAAAAAAGTGTCTTGATCTGACGTTTTCTGAAAATTTCAGTAAAATCGGATGATAAACATGGGAGATATTAGCAATAAGGTTCGAATTTTAACACACCCCCCTAAGGCACTGCTGTTGCAAGCTGTAGCCGACAGGTGACGCATTCGAGCCTTGGCCGTGTGATATAATGGCGCCAACTGCAGAAGAAATGACAAAAGAATAGAGAAAGAAATGACAAAAAATAACTTAATTCATTTTTTGACGCCGATCGAGCGGGTTTTTATGCGTCCTTATAAAGTGTATCATTCATATTTAAGTATGACATTAAATTGTTTGGATCGGGAGAGGCGATTTATTTTAAGAAGTATTGAAGTAGAGTATGAAAATGTATGTAGAATTTTAAATTTCCATTTAGTGTAAAGCACAAACGTTTAGGTACCGGGTATCTCACAGTCGAGCACAGTCGACTGTAGCTTTCTTACTTTTTTTAAACTAACTTACCCAATTGCAATTTGATCCAAAATGTTCCCTAGGAAATCCTTACATTTCACCAATAATTTCCTGAGTTCTGGCTGCTGCTATTGACGTGTTGTAGTGTCTCTAAAATGTGGTTATAAGCGGGGAAATTTCAGGTTTGCCCAGTCACAACTCGTAACCAGCTGACGACTTACAGAATGGGGGCTTGATGAAGCCCTAACTTAACCCTTAAAATCGGATTCGTTCCTCTCGTTCAACCACTACCATCCTACATCCTTGTCATTTACATTAGCATTATTGTCTCCGCCTCCTTTCCGCTCGCAAATGAGTATTTCATTAACGTTATTAATATTTTCATTGCTGAGAAATTTGCGTTTCATGCTCCTCACGCTTTCGTAACCGCCACGAACACCCTCCTTGGTGGGTGTCGCTGAAATAAAAAGTTTATTATGACGCCTGTTGTTGCTGGGGCTCCTCTTGTTGGTTTACATTTTCCATGGCTTAATAATTGCTCATTTCACTTGCAGCTGCCTTTTGTTTGGATTTTATTATATTTGTTGTTCTTGTTGTTAACAATTATGAGGCCACTTAAATAAATTTTATTGCTGTCAGGCTTTATTTATCCAACGCAGTCCTTTTCCTCCTACTTGGCCTCTCCCCTTTTTGAGCGCCTCACAAACGAATTGACAATTATTCTTGACCTTTCCCCACGCTGACCATTCTCCCTTTAGCAGTTAACCAGGAAAATGACAAATGAGCGAGCCGAAAACTTTTGCATGCCATTTATTAGCTTGAAAAGTTTTTACGCTTGGTGCGATTTTGATTTAGCTTCGGGCACGGAGATCAACTTGAACGGTTTTTGGCTCTGGACGGGCAGGGTGCGACTGATAAATGTTATGGAATCGGGGTTGAAACATTATGAATGAGGAAACCCCACACAACAATAGGGCAAAAGCGGCGATTAATCCCTTAATAACTCCCGATGGAGCACGGCAGAAAACAATTGCAACCAAACGAAATTAAATGGCGCTTATCGGTTATAAAGCCTGGGCTAAACAGATTTTTTAATAAGTATTCATTCATATACCAACATATCTTGGTACTTAATAGTGGGGTGCGAAGGGTATCTGAGTATTTTTTGGCGACAAGCAATTATATGATGGCTAATTAGTCGGCTAAAGGGACATGTTATTTTAGTTAAACAGCAGGAAACTAAATATTACGTCCTCATACAGAACCCTCTGCCAGCACAAGCTCTAATGAGGCTTAGTTTCGTTGGCTTGTTTTTGTTATGAATAAAAATACGAGTCCTGTCAACTAAATTTCATATGCAAATCCCCCAAACAGACCATCGCTACCTGATAATCTGCTTGATTTATGCGAGTGCACAGGGAGCAACCCCTCAGTGAGAGCGAAGCCCGGCCCAGGCCGAGGCCCATTCCAAGGATAATAGGATGCCGTCGGCCCTCGAGGAACATCATTAATCTCAGCATGACGCCCATGCGGGATGCGGCAGACGGCCGGGCCGCCCATCAGGTTACTGCCAATGGCTACTAGACATTGGCCCGGCTCGGATCTACTGACCTTCGCCCAATAACTCAATGCTCGGCGGCCCAGGAAAGACACGGACACGTGCTAATTGCTAATCAAGGCAGATAAGTGCCTGGCATGCCCGTAGATAACGCCCACCCCGCATTACCCATTACCCATTACCCATTAAGCGGTGAAGCCAAGCGAAAATCATTTTATTTTTATTGCTGGCCGATTGGCGTTTGATAAAAATAGTGAAAAGGCACGATATAAGTAGGAGCTGCATTGACCTGGATGGACGCAAGTGTTTTCTTTGAGGATTGCTGCCACAGATCTTTTATGATCTCGGTAATAGGGTTATCCTTATAAGCTTGTGATTAATGGTTTTTTGGTAGTGGTTGCAATAGCCCTGCTCTACTCCATCCCGGGAATGGATTTCTGTCCGGCAGACAAATGATCTCCTGCTTATAAGTCATTGTATGCTGTGCCTTATCTGCGATCTAGCATTATAATAGGTTCTCACTGCATCTAACATACAGCTGGATGAGAATGCCCTCCTTATAGTTTCACCAATCACATAATTTTGAGTCATTCCTTCTGTTTCTTTTGGCAGGCTCTTAAGTGCTTCCACTCTGAGCATTCAGCGGAGCCTTTGTTTAAATGTGACATTACATAATGATACTCAACACTTAGCTCCGGGGGACGGCGACCTTTTATGGGTCTCTCCCATCTTCCGCGGCATTTTGGCTGAGAAAGCCATTTCGTGTGTGTTGTGATTGTTGTCTCCACTTAAATACCAAATTAAGTGTAATTTTTATTGTCCTCGGCACATCCACATACATCCATATATACGAGCACATAAGCACACAGTTGACAAATTCGATTTTGCTGACTGACACCAAGGACTTGCCTTACCCAGCTATGACTTTTCCTTGCCCCCCCCCCCCCCCCCCCCCCCATCCCTGTGACTCAGTTTTTGGTGTTGTTTTGTAATTGTTTACGTAATGTAATGCACACACACGTCTGGCGGAAAAAGGGAGACTTGTGTTAGACAGACTATGGCGATGTCTGGCCGAGTTAAATCATTTGGCTGCCACTTAATGACGTTAAGTTCAGAGGATATGACGGATATGCCGCTGGATGGGGAGCCTCTGCCAACTGGGCAAGTGTTTTCGACGCTTGGGCTTCCCGATACAATCTGGAGGTTACTTACAGCGAGACCAGGGCAAGGAAGAATATAGAAAACGGTATCGATTTTATGGTTGAGATAGATTAGACCCCATACTAAATTGGGTTGAATATTATGTCAAGCAATAAAATATTGAAATTGTGCACAGTGCATTGTATGAAAAAGCACGATTTATTGGATGTATATTTATTATATTAATAACTCAATTTTGCTAATCAGTGTCGTGTATTCGTATTCTCCTGGCTGAAAGGCCTTTGGGTATAGAACTGAACTATTATCCGTTTTGACCTTGCTCCGCTGTCGACCTTCTACCGTACTCAACGAAGTCTGATTTTCGCCAGTGTTCATTTGATGGCTGAAATGATTTTCTGGGAAATCTTGCCAAACACAGGAGTGGCCTTGTCGGGACCTACGGAGACCACAACCGCTGACTTTAATTAAATTAACAACACGAATTGTCAAACGCAGTACGCGCAGTCAGTCTCCGCAGCGGCACAACAACGAGTTGTTGGGGAAGTTGGGGAGCAAACCTTATTAAAAACGTGTCAGAAACATTTTCATAAATATTTCAGGTGCAACTTTTTTTCCAGCGTGTCAAAGTGCCAAAACCAAAGTGTCAAACTGTTTGCGGAAAGGCTACGAAATCAATAAGCTGTTGAAGTTTGTTTCGTGCTGTCGGCTCGAGGCGAGTGTGTCCGAAACTTTTGGCCGGAGCAAGCAACAAGTTTATAAATAAGGAAAACATGCAAATTTCAATTCAATCCAGAGTCAACAAAAGTTCGGAGCCAGACAATAAATGAATATTTATGGAACAGGGACAAGGCAATTTGCTTTAAATGTTGGTTAAATTGCCTGCGATGTTTCTTAATGTGTTGGAGAACAATTGCCAATAAGATGAAGGCAGAAAATCCGTTGCTTAGATTGCTTTAGTTTTGCTAAGGTATTATAAAATGAAGAACTTGAAGACTTGAGATCGTGATGAGCTAGTTAAATAATTGAGGGTCCCCAAAAATCACTAGGGTTTTAAAATCATTTTAGAAGGTTTATAAAGGTAAGCAATAAAATGTTTGAGGCACAAGATGCCAATTTGTTTGTAGCATAATTTAAGACACATTTTAAAGTGATTTCAAAATGCTAGTATTTTCTGTAGCACCCCCGATAAATATTCCAATCACTTTGCTCCTACAAATAAAATAAGATAAATGTTAAAGTTAATTTAACATTTGTCTTTGGTTCATTCTAAATGCGAACGCAAAGTGCAATATAAACTCTTCCCCGAAAATTAAGGTTGATAACAGAATTTAAATGGTTTTGGGACCGCCTTCAAGAAACTGGGAACATGTCCGAGGGACAACGACATGCCTCTGACTCTTTTGTGAGTCGTCCCTATAATAAAATCAGAATTACACACGATATCAATAAGCGAGGCGAATAAAATCAATTGTTATGATGCCATAACATATCACGTCCCCACGGGGCAGCAGATAGCCCCGCAGACATACCCCGATGCAGTGGGTTCGGAAGTTTCCTATTTGGCTGTTGTCTGCGTCGGCGAAAACTTTGAACCCTTCCGGAGGAGCAGCAGTTGTATTTGCCTCCTTGTGCGACTTGGGATAAACAAAGCCATAATTCAAGCAACGCTTTGCCCGCCAGCAGCCTAACTTGACTTGCATAAACAAATTGTGCTCAAGTGTACTGGAATCGCGGTGGAGCGGGTCCCTGGCGCTCCGACCACGCTCGTCAAGCTCGGCGTAAACATGATAGATTTATAGTTGCCGCCGCTTCTGTGGTCGGATGGCTAGATGGTCCAATGGTCGGGTGGCTGGATGCTCGTCGGCGACATTGCAGTGTAAAACGTGAGGCATCCTTAATGGCATTCGTTGGGCCAGGGCCAGGGCCAGGCGGCTTAAGCTTATCTCAGCTCGTAAACACATGGAGACCGGCGGCTAGTTCTAGCTGCATCACGGACCCATGGAAGTGGATCGCGCCTGCAATCCAAGCAGGGCTAGAGTCTCTCCGGGCCTCGGAGCTCGGTGCTCGGCACTTGACTTTGTTTTCGTCAATAAATTTTAGACAAGTTTTTCTCCCTCCCATTTTCTTGTATTTGCCGCCGCCACACTGCCCCGCCCGTTCGTCTCGGCTGCCATGGCCAGCCAGCAGCCGGAAAAACCGCACGCCGGGCGCCCGTTGGCATGCCACAGTTTTCTGGCTTTCCTCTTTTTGTTCCATTTCCCGACGTCTGACTGTAGGCAACGCTCGATGCCAATTTGTGCTTAAATGGCGTGTTAACATTTAAATGTTATTTTTACGCCTAATAAAATGGCGCTCTGTGCGAACAAAAAATACAAATTTCAAAATGACGTGATATTCAACAAACGATGGGAGGCTGCTGCAAATAAAATGTATGACTTGTTTGATGGTCTCGACATACAGAGATTTATTCTTTAATATTTTTAAGCACTATCCGAATTTTGGTAATCAATAAATCTTTCTTCGAGGAATATTGCATTAAGAAGTTGAAGCTTTCAAGCAAGAACTAAGATTTAAAAACCAGAAAAATGTATATTTAAAATGGTTGTCAGAGTATATTAGCATTCGAAACGAGAACAATTTTGTAGGCATTTTGATTTTAAAGCAGTAACAAGGCATTTATGTTTTTGCTCCAAAAGGGATTCTTTATTTTTCTGCTTATTCAAATGGCTTTGGCTAATATCGTAACAAATCCCTTTACTATGTCGCCAGCCAAACCTTTTCCATTGTGAATCCCTTTCGAACAGCAGGCCATTGGCAATCTCCTTTATCTAGTCCGATTTTCCTTCTGACTTCACACAGAAACTGTGGGAGGGAAATCAGGAAGAAACACTGGTCGGCTTCTTTCTCGATGAAGGACTTTATTTTCGCCAACTGTGCTTGAATTTGTAGGACGTTTTCTGTTTATATTTTTTCGCTGGCTTTATTGTTTTAAAATTGGTTATTTATACAATCCTTTTTGGTATCTGTCGGGATATGTTTTTTTGTTTAAGATAATTCGGATTTCAATTTCAGTCTTTGCTAAGAAGTCTGCTTAGAAGTCGTCTATGCATTTCGGTACTTCCAAGGGAGGAAAAAAGATAATCTCTTTCATAGGAACTTGTATAAAATGATTTATATTATAAATGGGTTGTTGTTCATGGGAGAAATCAAAATTGCAGAGATTATTTTATTATAGCCTTGCAGGGTATTATAAGTTTGTCCAGAAGTTTGCAACGCATTGAAGGAAGACTCTCCGACCCCATAAAGTATATATATTCTTGATCAGCATCACCAGCCGAGTCGATCTAGCCATGTCCGTCTTTCCGTATGTCCTTCTGTCCGTTGCTACGCAAACTATTCTCTCAGTTTTTGAGCTATCTGAATGCAACTTAGCAGATAGTCTTCTTTCTATAGCAGCTAGTATATATGTCGGAACGGCCGGAATCGGACCACTATATCTTATAGCTGTCATAGTAACTATAAGGCAAAAATGTTATATTTTCGCTATTTTTTAAGATATTGGGATCAAAACAAATATATTATCCTTTATTATATATTATAGCTATCCATTTTAAATTTCATGAAAATCGGACCGCTATTTCTTATAGCTGCCATTGAAATGATCGGATAATTAATGAAAACAAATGTTTTTCAACGTATAATAGAAATTTCGAGATTTAGCTGTTTTCGCGGTTTCAGAATTAAAGTTTTAGTTTCATTAAGATCGGACAACTATATCATATAGCTGCTATAGAAGCGATCGGTTGATTTATACGAAAATGTAAAATGTGTAGGTAAATGTTATAAAAATGTAAAAACTTAGATTTTTATTTAAATTTTATCAAAATGGATCAACTTAATGACACAATTGCAGCATGCAAGGGTATACAAACTTCGGCTTACCGAAGTTAGCTTCCTTTCTTGTTTTTCATATTGTTACATAGATAAAGTGTTATAGCTTCCAAAAACCAGTATATACTTATTTAAATGAGCTTCTGATTTAAGAATCCAGCTCGAATGCGTCTCTAAATAATTTACAAGTAAATATGATTTAAAGTCGTAAAAATAGTGCGGTGTGGCGTAAGGTAACCCGCATGCCGAGCTCTACAGATTGTGTGTTATATTTTTATAGGTTTGTATGCCGTGTACCTGGGAGCACGCCCGGCTGCCGCTTAAAGGACTCGACTCGACGCGACGCCAAGGTCCTTTATCAAAGCGAAAGTTGTTGCACAGTTGCACGGCCAACATAGGCACACACCCTGAAAGAGAGATCCCTCCCACTCGCTCGCTAGCTCGCTTGCGGGTCAATTATCGCGCTTTGCATGCCACGAACAGTTGTCGTCCATCCTCCATCCGCAATCCGCCAGCCTCTATCCTCGGCCCTCATCCTTGCTTTCCCAAGCTCCCTTCTGCCTGAGCTCCCTTCCACCCAGCACCTGCCAATGCAGTTGTGGGAAAAGCCGAAAGCCAAACAAACTTGTAGCTTAAAGTTGCCCCATTGAGTTGGCCCTGTGTCCGCTTATTTGGCTGGTTGTCTGTTTGTCTGTTTGTTTGCGTAGCCCGCGGTTAGCCATTGCAATGAAAACTTTTTGGCTCTAACGCTAATTAGGCATGACGTATACGCTCCGCAGTTGAGGATCTTCAAGTCCGGACGCTAAATCGCGCTAATCATACAGCACGCGCTCTCGCACTCGCACTCGCACTCGCCCCTTCCCTGCCCTTTGTGCGGCGGCAAGTACTGTGCAATGGTTGCCTCAAGTGGCTACTGCCATCTAAATTATGCCACAACAACAACTCTCGCTCTCCAAGAATTGTGGCCATGTGCACTCAGCATCATTTAGTGGCACGCCCCGCCGCCCACCGCCTCGCTCGCAGCGCTCGCAACCTCCTTTTGTGCGGCATTGTGCGAGTGTTGGTTGCAATCTGCAAAGTATGCAAGGCAGTGAATTAGCTGAATTGCATGCGTTGCCGGCAAGCCCCGACTCAAAGTTCACAGTAGTTTTCAAGACATCCCCGTTGATGTAATAACTCGATTTACCATTGAATTTTCGCTTAAAATCGCTAGGTTTTTCTGGATTTCCCGCAGTTTGTGTGCATAATTCAAGCAATAGAAGTCAACCATTATTGTGCCACGTTTTTATTAACAATAACATTTACTTTACCGCTCAAGAATATGCAATAAATTTTATTTATGTCCAAAAGTGAATCAACAAAAAGAAGGGCAATAAAGTAAACACTAAGTGTATTAAAAAGTGCATGAGGAGAAACTGTAGAAAGAAATACAAAGAAACACAAACATTATTGTCGGAGGGAAATGCCCTCAGGGTGCACAAACAAAATGGTCAAAATACTGGCTATGAGATATCCACTGTTACGAACAATAATAATGAAAAATGTCGAAAACCGCACTGAGATGCCCAGCGACAGTGGGGACACATATATTACTGTCCGATATGCAAATGCCTTTATGATAATGCCCTTGTAAAATGGCGTGGGGCGTTGCACAACTCCAGCTTTCGTATTTGGGACCTATCACAGATGGATGATGGGCTTCGTTATTGAGCCTTAATGGTTCCAGCGGAATGTATTCTGATTTTTCTTAAAAAAATTGACAAAAATAACAAAGGGACAGACAGAGGGATAAGACTTCTGCTCTGCATTTTCCAACTTGAACGGGGTGAGATTAATAAGTTTAAAAGTCTAAAAGGCTTTATACCTCAACTTACCATCGTAATTTAAAACCTTAATTGGGAAGACTGAGAAAGTTTCAACATGATTTTATAGAGAGTTGAGGTGCCGCTTGCCTGTTTCATTGAACACACTAATAAGGAACGAATTAAAATTATATTCTCTAAAAATATGTAACATTATGTAATTAACATTATGTAAACATTACTTATTGTATGGCAACATGTTGTAATAACTACAAAATACTCCGAAAGATATTCTGAAATTTAAACTAAAATACACAAATGTCATAAGCTTAAAATAACTAATGAAATAAATATTTATATGTGCTAGATTTTTAAAGACACATTTCCGTATTCTACGACCCTATTCTATCTGTATTATTTTAAGATAATAATAATAAATTTATAAATACTAGGCTGTGATGAGACATTAAATTTTTAAAAACTATTTTTTTTATTTAATCGGATCTTCTAAAAATAATTATTACAATTAACATTAAAATAAATAATTGTTTATCTTAAGTTATTTCCCTTGTAGTTACTGATGTAGGTGATGCCTATTAATCCTGGCCATATTAGAACTTCGGTGGTTGGGCAACTTGTGCTGCTTGTAAGTGAACTCTTCAGACAACCCACGCCCGCCTTGACCCCATATTGCTCATAAGGCGTTATGCATAAGTAATATCATGTTAGTGTCAATAGTTGTCAACGAATCGCAGTTGACAGGAGCCTCACCCCTTGGCCCGCCCCCTGATTGCCTGCTCCCTGGCAGTTCGTTACTGCCTTCACCTTCCTGTGACGCTGCCTGTGAGGCTGCTTGCCCGTCAAATGACCCACATACGTTGTATTATTTCGGATTGGCATTACTTTCGGGAGCGCAGGGCCGCCGGCTAAATAAGAGGAGCTCGTTAGTTTTGCTCTTGGCATTTCGAATCGACTCGTTTCCGGGGCGAGTGGCGAACGGCGAGGGGAGAGCGTCCCTTTAGTCGGCTCCTTGTTAGGGCGCTAACGCACTGAGCTGTCCAGATCTGGCTGTGTTTGCCTTTGCCGAATGGCTGCTCGAAGGCCTGGGGGTCGCATATGTTACTTTATTGGCATTCAATTTGAGTTATCGCTATTTTTTCCTGTTCATATGCGTTTTTGCTCCACGTCCGCTGGGTCAGCTGGGGGAAATGAATTTTTTCACTCTTCAAGTCAGCCATTGTGAGGAGCTTGTTGTTGCAGCAGCTCACATGCAACCGCCAGTCTGAGATTTCGTCGAAGTTTACGTTTGTGCTTTGTATCCTGGCACGTTCCACTGAGCAGGGAGTACGAAGCCAGGGCAGGGACTGAGGGGGTGGGACTGGGGGAGCCAGAGAGACACCAAATATCTAATCACATTTTATTTCAATTTTTATTTCACTTTATTTGATTCGATTCCATTGCTATTTATTTGTTTGTATGTTCCCTCAGGTTCCTGTGTGTATCCACCCAAAAAGAACCCCACAATTGTGGAATATTCAGAGTTGATCTTGCAAAAGGAACCATAACAATAGCCTTACTGCCTTGGAAGCATTCACAGATGAATCTACGAAGCTCCTAACCCAATGGCCTTCGCTCGACAATAATTATGAAACGGGCTTTCCGTTTTTATTGCCAACAAATTGATTCTTGTTTATCGACGCATGCAACCGTCCGTCGACATCCGCTCGGGTCTGCTCTCCCTGGACCCTTGTGCCTGCTTATGCTTTGACTTATTCATTAGTATGCAGTATTGTTGACAAGGACTGGTGGGGCCTGCCAACCCAACCCAGAGGGGCTGAGGCTGTCCTATTAATTATAAACAAGAGGAGTCCAAAAATATAAGATACCAGCCAGACCTGTCAATGTCCTTGGGGTGTAAACAAATACTGCCACGCGCCAGTCATTAAATTTTACAAATCGTGGAGAGTACTTGTGCTTGAGGGTGTTTCTCGGCTTTTGAACTTTTTACAGGCAGCCGGCTCGAATAAGGGTTTTCGGTTGGCGAGTGGCAAGGTTACTCGTTAGGTGTTGCAGCATCCACATTTGCCCTGCCCCTGCCCCTTTTCCGGACTTAGAGCTCGCAGGTTCCTGCGCCAAATTTGTATCCACGTTAATGGGAAGACAAAGTAAGTAATGTTGGATTCGCACATGTTTTGTGCGGAAATTGCCAATTAGAAGAGCGAGCGAGTTTGAGAACTTACTCAAGCCAACTTATTCTGTGCATTTTATCTTTAAGTGATGTCTGCTGGCTGAGAAAAAAATTATCTCTAAGGGGAATTCGAGCAATTTGATAATAATAATTTTAATGCCTTTCTGAGCTCGATTAAAGGGTCTCTGCAGTTTAATTCAACAATTTTGTGGAATGATATAGATTTCGTTGGCTTGCTTATCTTCTTACCTTACCGACTTTAATTTTAATTATTACTTTCTTGAGCCTTAAAGGATATATTAAAAGCAGATTTAAGAATAATGTAGAGCAGTCCGGATACCGCTGCTAAAGTATGATTCTATAGTGAGCCTTTTAAGTGAAAATACCCTACTCTGTATTCCATTGTGTGTGGTAAAACGTAATAAATTTGTTTTGAATAATGTAAAAATTGTTTTTGGCTCTATTTGTTGTAAAAAACTTCCCTGGGAGTGAGTTTAGATTTTTGCACTTGATGACATTAATCAAAATATGGGATACTAGAGGATAAAGTCGTTACTATTGCCCAGATCAGGACATTTGACAAGCTGCAATGACATTGGCCATTAACCAGCCTAATGCCGTTTTGTGCATTCTAATTATTATCGAGTATACACAGGCCAATCGAGTCTGTGTGGGCACGGAGCTCCGACATAAAGTGCATAATTAAGAGGGGACATCTTCAAGGGAGCTTGTTTGCAGTGTCCAGTGTCCAGGGTCCCGGCTAGGCTGCACATTCCCGAGTCGTCGAATGGGAATCATCTGCTGTCTCGTCTGCCGTTGTTGACTCTTGCTTAATAAAGCAGCACTTAGTGTTTGATGGCGGCCCAAGGCAGATTCTCGTGTCCCATTCCCCCGTGTCCTTGCCAAGCTCTGGCGGCTACTTAAACTCTTCCATTTGTGTGGGTGCAGGTATGTGTGTGCGTGACTGGGTGTGGCTGCGAGTGTGTTGCGGCTGTGATGCAGTTATGCTCATTTCCGCCTGAGTAGTTTCCGACTTTGCTTTTGCTTACATCTACTTCTGCATGCGGGGGCACACGCACACACACTTGAGTATATGTTTATTTGCGGGAACAGCAGCAGGGAGGGCAGTACGAAAAGTTGTTCACTTCTTCGCTCTGCTGAGCAACTAAGGCTGCTTTTTCACAACTGAGTTTTAGCCTAACCTACTTCTGTTCTTCTACCAAGTTTAAAGTCCCTTATTTAGAACGTTATCTCCCTTGAATCCCTTACAACATTAGACCCTACCACTATTAATATTAAATTATCTTAACTGAAAATCCATTTGAGAGCCCTGATGGTACTTAGTGGAACTTTCGGTACCCAACAGAAAGTTCGAGCAAGCTCACGAAAAAACATGAGGGACGCTAACTTCGGGAAACCAAAGATTAGGTATATAATATTTAATTTAATTAAAATTGGTCAATGTAATTGGGTTAACCTCTACTTTAATTATAGAACCATTATTTTTAAAGTAGATTTAAGTAACTGTTTAGGAGATAGAGCCTTGGGAAGATGCATGCTTGAGGTCATGCATTTATTAGTTTATTAATAAATCACCTGAAATATCTAGTATTTGGTAATTTTTTACAAATGCCTTCCGTGGCTTTATGTGCTATATAAAATATGTTAAATATTTTTTTAGACCAACAATGTTTTATAAAGTAAATACTTATATACCCTATGAAGTAAATATGATCCAGACTAAGCATAGTGTTACAGCTCCCTATCTGTTGATACGTAAACCAGGCCCTCTGTTGATCTGTCGGTTGAAAGCACAGGAACATCCTTTGGCTTACGGGGGGTCTTCAGGTTCAGCAAACTCTTCGAATAGCCCACTTTCATATATGCAATCGCCTGTACATAAACAAGAAGAGCGACAACAACAGCAAGGGCAGCAACTAGAACACACACTCTTGTCACTCATTCACTCAGTCAAACTGTCAATGCTCGTTTCAATCTTTGTATTTTGTGCTTTGCCTGCAATTGGCAGCCGGGGCAGCATTACATTTGCTTGATTGAACTTGCCCCGTGCACCGTGCTTCGTGGCATGGTGGCCACTGGCTCCTACCATGGCTTTCCGGCTCTCCCTGCCTACTTCACTCCCGGCTGACGTCTGCGTCTGGTCCGTATGACAGTCGAAAAATACTCGGGACATAAAACTCAGACTAGACCAGAAGAGACCACGGTCGGCAGGCAGCCGAAGGCAAGTCGGACACTGGGATGCTCAGATACTGGCCACCGGTACCTGCCAGCACAGAGGACGATATCTCCCTAAATGCATAAACACCGACCCCACAAGCTCGTACCCACGTTCAGTTGGCCAAGGCAGTCCTTCTCGGGTTACTGCTACACGACCAGTGACTCTTCCAACTTCAGTTGCAGCCTCGGTCGCTTTTTGTAACATGCTTTATGGCGCCTTCTGTTTAAAGTGCACTCTCCATCAGCGATGGCAAACTTGAAATATATATACACTTCCTTAATATGCGCTCGTGGAGCTATCACTTAATCTGTCAACTTAAGATGAGAATAAAGCAAAATAGAAAGGCGGATAAGTAGATCAACGAAGTCATAGCTCGTAGCTCGGCGGAGACAAGTCAAACATCAGGAAAGAACTCTAAAGTCGGGTGTCTCGATTTGAGGTACCGGGTAATCATAATTTATTATCCTATATTTTCCAAAGTTTCTACATGTAATTTTAAATTTTTTCTTTTGCGCAAAAGTAAACATTAATGAAAAGCATGGCCATTAATTTTTAAAATATGCATTGCTAGTCCTAGTAAGAGGAAAGAAAATGTAAGAAGATCTATTTCTATAGAGTTTTTAATAGAATTTGTCGGTTTTGAAAGTTGCTTCAAGGATTGAATTTTAATTTTGGAATTTTAAATTCTATTTGAAATAAATTTTGCAGAATAAAAATATATTGATTTAATTGAATGACAGAAAGCTGCTTAGAAATTTTGTATGCGACTCTAAGATATGTGGGACTTGTTTTCCATATTAAATTAGAAGTCCCACTGTAAAATATTTTAATAATTTTGATTGATATTTTTTATAGAGTATGATAATTTAATGCAAATTGATTTAGTAACGATTAGCTCCATTATTATTTGGATTTAGATTTAAACTGTTTGTTAAGGTTCGTCTTTTGTTGCGAACTCCTCGTTGTTCACCTTGCCGATCTCCCTCTTTTCGCCTTTTTCGGACTGTGGCATTTTAGGATAGGTCTTAAGGTTTTTTAAAAATTAAATTTTTAAAATAACAAAAAAATTGTAATGATGACGGCACTGGGCTTATCCTATCAAGCTTTGACTTTCTCTATTGTTTCTCGACTTGCAGCTGCATTTTTATTACATTTATCTCGGCTGGCGGAATGCTCGGTATTTCGGTCCAATTGACTGTGACAAGCGGCCAAAACCCCCATCCCTATTCAGAGGACAAGAAGAAGCTGACTCGGAATAGAAACGCGAAGCTATGGTTAGCCGTTGGGCAGAAATGGAAAAGTTAGCCCTGTTCACATTTCAGGGTCTGTCACTCGTCTGTTGTTCTTTCTAAGCATATCAATTAGGTTGCCGTTGGGTTTTGGCTTGGCTTTGGCTCTCCGACTGGAGTTAGCTCATCATTTGCATGGAAATTACCCTGGCCCACCAGCCCCCCGCACGATCCGCTGGAAGTTCACAACTTTTTGCCAAATCACAGTATGCGAAAACAATTGTGCAACGCACAGAAACTGAAATGGTTCAGCGCTGCGAACGGAGAAAGGAAAAAAATTGTATGAGAAAAACAAAAGTTTAACTCTTTTAAATTCATTTAAACACTTTTAGCGCTTTTCACGCCCCCCGCCAGCGAGCGTCTTCAGTCCGCTAGGCGCTTTATGGACGTCCTGCCAAAGCGCGGCCAAGTTTTGTTTCGTCTTTGTTGTCCAAAGGAGTGGGAACCGACTGGCGATGAAGAAAAGTAAAAAAAGTGGCAAAGTTTTCCCTCAAAGGCATGGCTGAAAATATAAGGATAATACGGCAACCAGTTCGAGCCTGAACGACCAGAGTCTAGCTGAGAAACGATTTAGATGGAAAGGGGCCTCCACATAAACACAATTTTTCCGTCAAAGTGCCATAAATATATAAGACATCTCTTTAACTTTCCTCCGCCTGCAGTCCTTAAAGACTGTTCCCTCGAATTCCTTCTCCTGGCCAGTGTTGGAATCGACGGGCCCACTGCCGCCCGCCATTGAAGCGAAAGAGGAGCGCATGCCAATTGTGCAATTGTTGGAAAATTTCTTCTTTCTTTCTTTCTTTCTGACTGTGCCTTTTCTTTTTTGTTTCTGAAAACTTGTGCGGTCTGCCTTGCCGCCCTCTCTCTCGGTTTTCGCTTCCTGCCAGGCCTTGAACTGAGTTTTTTATTCTCCTGTGACGCCGGGAACCGCTGACTTGATAGGTGTTGGTCACCACGGAACTGTCGTTGGAGCAGCCCAATCGGAAGACTGTGTCTGGGTCTGGGTGCACTCCACGACCGTTAGTCGCTTTGATCGAATATTTAAAGCTAATGAACAAGATTGCCCAAAGAAATCCGAGCCAAACGTGCTGCGGTGCGGCAACCGCCAGGGCCAGGAGTTGCCAAAGAGTTCAATCAACCTGACAAATTTCAATCAAGATGGGGCAAAAAAGGGGCACTCAAATTCCGGGCTCCGAAGCCAGATCCTTGTCCCATACGAAATCGAGGCGGAGTTACGCCACATCACAATTAGGATTCCGTTGAAGTTTTGTCATTGAATGAAAAGCGTCTGCAACTTTATTTAACTTGTGAGAAGGCGCACAGGTGGAGCTTGGTCAACAATCGGCCACGTAGACAGGGGCACTGTGGAACCTGACTACCACTTCCCACTCACGAGTGCACACATGGCAGAAGACGAATGTGTTGACTATTTACTGCAGGTACCTGCAATACACTTTCGTTGGCGCAAGGTCCTTTTGCTTCGCTCTTTGTCGGCTAAATATATTTATTTTCTGATAATATTTTCGGAGATGCTGCAGAAATCCCTAGCCTTTGAAAGTTACTTAAAAAGTGTCTAAAACTATGCTTCGAATAGCGTCATGGTAGTCAAAATCAATTTTCTAATGATTTTTTAACATAGAATTTAAGCAAGTGGGAAAGCTACAGTCGAGTGTGACCGACTGTGAGATACCTGGTACCCAAAGCATTGTGGGTTAAATTAAATTAGACATGAACATGGAAAAAAGAAAATGAAGACAAAAGTTTCAGACACCCGGAAGTATTCCTGAGCAGTGCGATAGAGCGATAAGGTGACTATTAACATTTTGTTTTGACTCAATGCTACGGAACTCTTTTCTAGTGTCAGAGTTCTTAGCTTTTGAGAGAGAGAAGAAAAATAAGCATACACAGAAACTTTATTGTTTAATAATTTCCATGTTTACCATCCGATTTTACTCAAATTTTCAGAAAATGTCCGAGAATGCCTACTTATTTATTATATCTATTTACTTTAAGCCAAAAATTACGATTATAGCTTATATACAGTTTTTTATGATTTTCGGGGGCGAAAGTAGGCGTGGCCAAATTTTAAAACAAACTTGATCTGCGTGCAACAGATTCCAATATTGTTACCAATTTTGGTAGCTTTTGGTAAACGCTGATCAAGAATATATTTACTTTATGGGGTCGGAGATGCCTCCGTCTGCCTTGTACCCTATGTGTACCTGGTATAATTAGTTATGTCAAATAGTTATGTGGAGCATTAGAAGCAATAAAGAAATTGTGTTTTTTTTTTTAATTATTTATTAATTTAGGTGATAAGTTAATAACTGATGTATTCAGAATGCTAAAGTGTTTGAATAATTACTCTTCCCTACTACCACCTGCAAAATGGCATTTTGTGATCCCTATTTCAGAGGTTGGAAAAATTATTATTATTAATAGATTTAATCAAATAGAATAGATCTCCATGGACAGCAAATTAAACACTTTCGAAAGCACTAGTTCGTCGGCGCAGGGTCAACGCAAGAACAAGTCTAAGAAAAATCAAAATAATGGTTTCTGTAAGGGAAAAGCTCTGAAAGGCAAAAAGTTGTTAACGAACATGCGGTATTTCCAAGCAACCCCTCATCTAAGTACTAGCTAAAACTGCCTTATTTCGGTGATCGGACGAGAACCCATGGGTTTCAGTGTTTTTTAAAGACTAGTTTCCGTAGCAACGGACAGACGGACAAACGGACATGACTTAATGGTTAAATTTATAATACCCTGCCAGGGTTTAGAAAGGAAGAAGCTGAAGTTTTTTTTTTCGCCGATTGTATCTCTCCTATCTTATATTGGCTCCTCAGTGGACCAGACCTGTCCCAACACTTCTCTTAGTGCACAGAATGCGGTGATAAGAGCGACGAGCTCAGATTCGCATTGCTCCCTTCTCAGCTGTCAGCTCAGGCATATCAGATGGACTGACCCGACTGACCCCAGATCCCAGATTCTCGGACTAATCAGTCGACGATGGTTGCACTCGAAACTATTCCAACGTTGTGCAGTTGCCTCGTAATCAGTGATTTAGCCCCAGTTGAGCCGAGAAGATGTTCGAGTGGTGGCTTCTTTGTCTGAGCCTTCAGTGGCTGGTTCGTGCGGAGGCTGCAGATCCGCAGCTGGACCTGAACGCCAAGGACTTCCAGCTGGAGTTTCTGCGCGAGGTGACCGTGCTGGCTGAGCAGCGGGCTGAGGTGAGCCTCAACGATTACCTGGCGCAGCTGGAACGCGATGCACAGTATGCTAACTACACTGGCGAGTTGAGTGCAGCCCGGGGGACGGCAAAGCTCCAGCACAAGGTGACGCTCATAAAGCAGCTGCTGGACGCTAAGCCCCACCAGGAAACGGATCTGGAGCACACCACAGTCCTGCGAAACCTCGTCTTCCTCAATCGCCTGAGGGCCACGTTTAGGGCGACCAGGGATGCCAGCACCCAGGAGATCCGGCAGCTGCGTCTCCACCGCCTCTGCCAGCAATTCGAGCATCCGGCGCCTCCTCGCAGGCCTAGCTTGATCAACGGCCAGACCGTTGGAGCAGCCGTGGAGCGATTGAACCTCACCAGAAGCGAGGAATCAGCCAACAGTCTGGATCTCAACCAGTTTGGGGCGCAGCTCTACGAGAGGGTGAAACAGTCCGGTGCTGAGATCATCGACAACTACCTCCAGATCCTGCGCGGTCACCTGCAGGACATCATTGATGGCGAGCACGCCGATCTGGCCGAGAGCAGCAGCAGGTTGGACAACATGCTGCTCCAGCTGGATGCCATGCTGGCCACGCAGGACTTCTTCGAGAAGCGACAGAAAGTCTATGCTTACCTGGAGCGCCACCTCACCAACGACTACGAACAGATGCGGGACTCGGCCGGCGCTGAGCAACATCTGACGGAGCAGCTGCTCGCCCAGCTGAAGGCCAAGGGCCTGGACCTTTTCGTAATCTTCCTTTTCAGCAACTTTGAGTTCCTGGAGAAGGTGCACGAGCACTGGACCCAGATGCTGCCGCAGGAGTCCAGCCTGCTGCTGGATGAGACCTCGCGTCGGTTGTACGATCTGCAGCAGCTCTACGAGATCTTCAAGCTCGACACGGAGAGCCAAGCCAAGTACGGGGAATACTCGGACGCCCTGCGTCGACTCCACGAGCTCACCGTGGAGCAGGGCCAGCGCAACCGCCACATCTTCGAACTGCTCAGCAACGCCGCCCAGAACGTAGGAAGTGTCACCTTCAACATGATCAAGGCCAAGTGCAAGGAACTAATCTGAGCTGAACTAGCGGATCAATATAACATGAGTGATTATAGTAAAGAATTTTTACAACACTTTAAACTCCGTTTTAACGGTTAAACCATCTTATGCCATGTAATAAACTAAAGAACCAATAAACTGGTGCAAAGAACCTTTCATTTAATTGTACAAAGCCTTTCTTTTAATATAAACTAACAGCAATCTTGCGAATTCATCCCAAAGAAAATAATGCCATCTGATCAGAATTTCCAGCAGATGTTTTTTGATTTTTATGCTTTATTTTCTCAGTGCCTAAAGATATTTTTCTCTTTGTGTTTTTACCTATGGAATAAATATATAATAAATATATTATTTTTTTAATAATATAATTCTATCGGCAAGCGGTTTAACTAGCATTTTTATACCCTTGCAGAGGGTATTATAATTTTGACCAGATGTTTGCAACGCAGTGAAGGAGGCATCTCCGACCCCATAAATTATATTTATTCTTGATCAGCATCACCAGCCGAGTTTTTGAGCTATCGGGCTGAAATTTTCAGCATACTCTTATTTATTTAGCACGCAGTATATATGTCGGAACAACCGAAATTGGATTACTATATCCTATAGCTGCCATAGGAATGATGGCGAAATTAATGTAAAAAAAATGTTAACTTCTCTTTTTTTCAACGTATTTCTATAAATTTTGAGATATAGCAGTTTTTTATGCTTCTAGAATTACAATTTTAATTTCATTAAGATCGGACCACTATATCATATAGCTGCCATAGAAGCAATCGGTTCATTTATATGAAACAGTAAAATTCTACATGTAAAATGTAAAACTTACAAAATTCTATATTTTTTCAACATTACTAAAATGATTCGATTTTCAATGATCTAATTGCAGACTGCAAGGGTATACCAACTTCGGTTTACCGAAGTTAGCTTTCTTTCTCGTTTACTTTTAGGCCGTACTCTTATGCATTTAAACAGAAGTCGGCATAGGTAAATCATGTATAAGGTTCACGACATAGTTATAATTTGATGTTGCTGTTGGTGGCGGCAGCTTTTAATATCCGCCTGTCGCATCGGATGTCGCTTAAATAGCGTCCATCCCGACCCTCCGAATCCTCCTTCCCAACCACCCCATGGTTCTTCGGGTTGACGCTTGCTTTGTCGCATTATGCTGACGCTGCAGTGGCCGTGTCTGCTCAGAGCAGACAGTGTTCCTTGTTTATCTTATGTTGCCTGGCCCAGGGTACCGGTGATCCTGTTGGGCTGCCAAACTAATGCCTCTGCCGGCACATAGCTGGCCAAATCCGGCTAATTAATAGTCGTCGTTGCAGGTGATTAGAACTTAAATGAGTTGCCGCTGCAGCACGGGGTCCGTTAAGGGCTAGTCGAGATTGATTTTCCCAAACCACAGGATCGCAGGATCCTTGGGGCGGACATTATTGAGATTTTAGTTAAATAAGTTTGGGTTTGTCACGAAAATAGTTTCACCCAAAAAAAAAAAATCGTCATAGAATCTATACAATTCTATACTTTAGAGTATTAAAAATTTCTTAATAAGAAGCTTATTAGTTTGAAACTTTCGCAAGTATAATTATACTTTTGACTTTATGAATTTTATACCATACAGTATAAAAGTTATACCTTCTAGTATTTTTCTTTAGTATATTTTTAATACTATTTCGTATAAGTTTTATACTACGCAGTATAACAAATTGTTTAAATTCTATCCTCTTGCGTATAAATTCTAAACAATTTCGTATAAACTATATAAAATGTTTGTAAGCAAAACGTATAGATTTCATATTATTTTGTATAAAAACCAGTTTTTTGCCCGTAAATCTAACAAATCGTAAAAAGTTTATTTATTTCGCTACTATGCTCGTTTCGACAATTGCTTTATTATTTATCTATGGTTGATGTTAACAGAATGTTATATTTCTATTAAATAATTATATACATATGCGATCTGAATGACAAATAAACACAGGAAAACATAAACTGAAACATTCGCCTTACCCAGGGCTCGAACTCTCAACCTAATATATGGCACGCGAGCGTCTTACCATTCCAGCCATTCGACATCACACAAGAGAGCGTCATAAATAGCCATACAAGGATGCCATATGCGGCGCGAATAACACAAACCCTACAAAAATCTATTTTTAGATTTAACAAGACAAAAATCCCTAACGCGGCAAACAGAATAACACTAAATTCGCCATATGTTATCTGTTATCGAATTTTCGATGTAGGTTCGTATAAAAATTATTCTTGAAAATATACAATTTAAACTATTGAGTATAAAAGCTAAACTTCTTAGTATAAAAGTTATATTATTAAGTATGAAACCAATACTAAGCTCGTTATACTGCTTGGAGTATAATTTTGAGACAACGAGTATTAAGTTTAAACTCTTCGTTTTTTTTGGGTGTATTATTGATTAATTTAATCGTCATCATTCACATTGGGGATTCAGCCTTATATTTCCAATGCACACAAAAATAAATCGAGGGCGCAAGAATTGCCTTTCCGCCACTTTTGCCCCGCTGCCAACCGTTTGCACAACATTTATCACCTTTTATGTAGGGGCGAAAATGCGATGCTGGGCAGTGTTTTCTCTAGGAACAAAGGCAATAACAAGTAACTTTCACAGTAAAGACTGAAACAACAATGCAGCAAAATGCAATTTCACACTAGGCTAAACCGACCCCGTTTTTGTTCCCGTTTCGAACACGAGCCGGGGGTCGAAGTCGGACCCGATTCGCAGTCGGAGTGAACGCTCTGCAAGGCACAGAATTTAATTATGATTTATTGGCTTACCCGTTTGTCTGCGGCCGGAGCTCGCTTCGAGCTCCAACTTTTTAAGCCAATTGGGTCCACCCCAATGCTACACACCCGAAATCATTGACACTTTTCGGCTGACAAAACATCCGAAAATGCAACGCCTGCCCTGTGTCGTTCTTAATTTCTTAGCTCGCTCATAAATCTTTGAGTCAAAATGAGACTGATTACCAAAATGGAGGCTTACTTAGGCTAGTCGAAGTTTGAATACACTATATTCCTAACTTGCGCCCTTAAGGAAGAATAGACAAATTAATCTGGAATGTAATATGTTGAATTTAATTCAATTTCAATAAATTTCATACTTTTCAACCACAGCTCTTGATAACTAAGAAATTAGTTTACACATAAACCAAGCTTAAGACTTGTTTAATTTAATTTAATTCTAATTATATTAATCTTACTTATTTAATATATTATTTCTTGCAATGAAATCGTCTGTTGAAAATGAAACCCTCTGCAGGGCTATAAAGAGCATTTAATTATTTTTGGGAGGGATCTATGAATACTTTAATTTGTTTTAGCGAAGGGGTAGACACTAAATATAATCCAGTCGCTACATTAATCAAGTTACTAATCCGATTTTGCTTTCGTTTTCGTTTGCAGTCATCAGCGAAGATCCCGAGTTCACAGATGTCATAGAGAACATAACGGTGCCGGCTGGCCGAAATGTCAAGTTGGCTTGTTCAGTCAAAAACCTGGGCTCCTACAAAGTAAGTGGAAAAAACTAAGGCAATCCCATGTATTATAAATAATTAATAAAACTATGTTGGAATATATAGAATAGAATTGAAGAAATTAAAAAATTGATGGAAGGGTCAATCTAGACATGACTTTCTGTCCTACCGTGCATCTGATAAACCCGCTTAGCTTAAATAAATTTTTTTGTCTCTAAAATATTGTTTCACTTTTGAAAATAATTTGAGACCTTGGCCACTTCCTATTTGAAATAAGTTCAGAAGGTATAGGGATTTGAAGTAAGCGCTCTGGCACCTGTATACTCTTGCTATGTTTTTTTTTTTTTTGCGTTTTTCCCGATAACTTCAAAACGAGGTCCTTAATGAAATACTTGTAAATTCTACATATCTAAATTATGAAAAAATTTGCTTTGAATTTTTCGACTTATTCCTATTCCTCAATCATGTACACCATGCGCAAGGATTTTAAAACAAGCGTCCGACTAAATGTTGTTTTGGTGAACGCAACCAATGACCAACAATTTTAAAATTTTGTTGTTGTTTTTTATGTTTTTTTTTTGTCTACATTTACAATAGATAAACTTTTCAATTTAACTTATAGGTTCTTCGGAATAACTTGATTTATATTCCATACCCCTTAAGTCTTGCAACTTTCTTAATAGCCATTAAATATTTATGTATTTATATGGGATATGAGGATATTAAGGATCGATTGACTATTTCCTATGGGTGCCAGAAAAGACTTTGCCAACATGTGTGACTCAATATTTATATATTTCTATTGATTCCATTCAGTCGTCTCTACGTTTGGAGCAGCGCTCAGTCTAAGAGCGAATTACTTCCGTTTTAAGAAACCGTAGCTCCTCTTGTAATGATGTAGTGTGTGTTAACTTGTGCAAAAATTAATGTTCCACTGTCATTCAAGGCACGCTGGAGAGGAGTGAGTTTGGGTGAGTCGGATTCCTACTGGAGTCCTACTGGACACTGACTGCTCAATATTCATTGTCTGCCGCATACTTTTAGGCTGCGCTTGATATGCATAGATCTCGATGTCTCTATCGCTCTCCCTCACCCTCAGAGTCTCGCTCAGCCTCTCGCCGTCCCTGTCGCTCCGCCGCAGAGTCGGCAATTTAAATTTGCATCCAATTGAATTTCCATAATGTGCGTGCGACCAAAACGTGCATAAATTTCATTTTGACACGCCTTGCCGGCTCGCTCCAACCTTTGTGGGCCCCTTCCCTCGCCGCACGTTATGTGGTGGTGCTCGTAATAATTTTTATGACCCTTAAGTTCGGCATGTTCCAGCCAGCCGCCCTTTCATTCATCTCTGGTTTGCTCCTCATTGGCCTCAGGTAAGCTCAAAAGTTAACCGGCAACCGGCAACAACAACGAGCGGTTGCTCGTAGCTGCAATAAAACGTGACTTTGCATGCAAAATAGTGGCGTTGCCGCCGGGTGGGACTCGTGCTCTCCCACGTCTGTCCTCTGACAGACAGGTTACTTGGAATTAATTTTATAGCCCACACCGGGGTATGGCAACTTTACTATCAAAGTGGCATCCGATAAAAAAATTAATAACAGCCTTGTTCTCAATTCTCAATTAAAGTTTCCTTAAAAAGGAAAGGAAATATGAATTTTCAATAAAAGTTACTAATTATGTTACAGGGTTTGTAAATCATTTTTGTGAGTCCTTTGCAGCTTTCAAAAAAATCGACCATTGAAAGTAGAGAAGTATCCCATTCAAACATATCCGGTTCGGATTTTCTGTGGCCTAGGAACTACATTATCCCCTCGATGCTGAAAGAGTTCACTACCTATCTGCGTCTGGGCAAATATTTGAGTTGCTTGTAAATTAACTCGCGTATTTCTTAGACGCTCCTTTTAACACGTTTACGCTTAAATTGTTAATGTTAAGCGAGCAGCTTTTCCCTCTCCCTCGTAGCCATCCCCATCGCCGTTCCAGCCACCACACTCTGTCGTGCCCTTGTTTGCATTTCAATTTTCAACGCCTACACAAACAGAGAGACACACGCACACCGAGGCGCACTAACAGCAATGCCGGGCCAGTAACATGAGCATAAGTTTAGTTTGTTTATGTTGTTGTTTGTATTGCTTGGGCCCCCCCCAAAGCCTGAAAACCCCCACCACTCCATCCCAGCCCCGAACAAAGCATAAACATTTTCTGGCATAATAAAGTGTGTTTATTTTTGCTTCGGCTAAAAGTTTTTTCTAGTTGTTTTCTTTTTTAGTTTTGCTTAAAATTTTATGACTTCATTTAGTATTTTATGGGGGAGAGTGGCGGTGGGGGGCGGAAAGAGTTGTGCCATTACGCAAATTGCAAATTGGCCATTCTGTCTGTCGGCTGCTATCGACTCGGGCCATCAGCATGTGTCTGAGACAAGCGAAGGCTTCTGCCCCATGGAAATGCAGATAAATACGAAGGAGATAGTAGTGCTTTCGAAGCGAAAGTCTACGAAACACAAACACTGCATATAATAGAGTTTGTCTGGACGCTAAAGTGTGACATCTCCAGCTATATCCGCTTCAGAGGATTGTGGCTAAAGACAGCCCTGTCGAACTGGGGGCAGAATGGCGAAACAATTTCCTGTGGTTCCAGATCCGATCCAAGATAATAACCTTTAAGGGAGTATTACTCGTTCTAAGACCTTAAAAAACAAGGAAGTGTGCATTTTTAAGAAACAAAACTACAACATTTTGACAGCTTTAAAGTATTGGTTGTACTAAATTCATTTATAGCAAAAATATTATATTTAAAACATATCATAATTTATCGGGAATTACAAATATAAATACAAGACAAAATGATACCAATAATACGGAATGTAGTAACCTTTTATGTTCAGCGTTCCTTGCAGACCTTACGCGAACTCTGGCTTATTTTTATGCAGATTCCTCTCAGCTTACTTGTTTTTATATAAAAATCCCGTTAAACATTTCATAAATTCCCTTTCAGAGTTTAAAAAAATGCTTAAATAGGTAAACAGACAACGTAGGGTAAAAAACCAAATGCATGATGAATTGTTCTCTTGACTTCGACAATTACATATGAATATGTTTGCATTAAATACATTATTTTGACCTTTGCAAAGGTATTTGTAGAAAAGTAGCAAAGATTCCCAGAATAATTTGACCGCCTGAAGTTAAACAGATTTTTTTTTATAATTTCACAAATGTGCAGCTGTACTTACGGTCTATGTAACTCAAATTAGCCAAAGTTCAGAATTGTGACAGTTATCCTCCTAGCAGCAGTACCTTTGCCATTTCATTGGCATAACTGGACTTAAATATGCGGAAAATTTTAATGGCATCAGCTGCTGCTAGTGCCGGGAAAAGCCTATTAAAAGTCACACCGTCACGTGGCCACCCAAGAGTCAACTTTGCCTTGACTTTCGCTGGCTGAAAATAATTTGGCCAAAAGCCGCACACTTTTGTATAAAGTCGGCAGAGGAGCCTGATGCTGGTCCTATATGGCGCCTAATTAATTTCAATGAAATGCGCCGAGAAAACGAATCGAAATTGCAAATTCAAAGCAAAAGGGCAGAGGGCTGTGCAAGCCCGGCTGGTATCTGAGTTTTAAGCCAAAATGTTACTGCCGAGAGCTTTAATCCGCTGGGAAATGCATTTATATTGATTTTAAGCTCATTCTACCTTGGCTTCGCTCTGATAAACGTGTTTGCATTAGTTCTTCGACTCGTTCCTGACGCTGCCTCCCCGAAACTAGCATTTAGACGACTGACTTTTAATATGCCAAGGAGTCAACGGCGCCCAAATATAAAATAAGCAAGCTGATGGCGACTTCCCTTCGGCTTTGTCTCCGATCCGCGTCTATCCCGGTGTACGTTTTCAATGCAGACATTGAAAAATTAACCGATATCAGTCCACGTTGGCCGACAGCATCCTCCGGTGGCGCCCCCGAAGGATTCTGATAGTGCAGCTCTCTCTCCCTCAGACTCAGTCTCCGTGACATGCCCCGCAGACTCCGCTACTGAGCCGGAGCCCATCGCCGCCATTACATTTACTGCCAGCGCGTCGGAATTTATCATTGAAATGGCATCGACACAACACATCCTACGTTTCGGCTCCTTTGCCTCCTTTGTGCCTCGCATTTAGCACGTCTCAGCCGATGCGTTGGGTGCTTAAATTTGCATAAATTGCTTGTTGTTTGCCCCCAAGAAAGGGAAGAAAGAAAAGCGAAGCGAAAAACTAGTCGTGTTGCATAAGCTGGGGCGGAGAATGTTTGACCCATGACGCACGCTGGCTGGCGAAAGTTTCTGCGGCGGCATCTGCTGTCACATGTGCGAAAGTTTCTACCGGAGAGCGGTCGTTAAGCCTTCATAGGAATTGATGATGATGGCCCCAAGTTTGGCCAATAAAAGCGATGACAGTTTGTCATCTGCTGAACTAATAAATGGGGCCCTTGATGAGCCGCCGCTTCGGCTTTGGGGTGTCCGCATCCGCATCTATCACATCCTTATCCGTATGAAATGAGCTGAATAATTCAATTGGTTTGCTTTCAGGTGGCGTGGATGCATTTCGAGCAGTCGGCCATTCTCACCGTGCACAATCATGTGATAACGCGTAATCCGAGGATAAGTGTCACCCACGATAAGCACGACAAGCACCGCACCTGGTTCCTCCACATTAACAACGTCCAGGAGGAGGACAAGGGCCGATACATGTGCCAGATCAATACGGTGACGGCCAAGACCCAATATGGATTCGTCAAAGTTGTTGGTAAGTCGTAGGCTGAGTCCTTGCATGTCCTTTGCATATTTCATTTTCTATTTGCCAAAACTGCTACATGGAATTAGCAGCTGAGTCACTGACAAACCATCCCCTCCCTGGCTTCGAATGCGGTGCACAAACAAAACAATTTATTAGGGCAAATAAATGGGAGACCTCGTTAATTTTATTTTATCTGATCAGCCCGTAAAAGTATTCATTAAATCCATCCATACTGCTATGAGCTATCTGTTATGTTTGCTAGTAACTTCGTGTTTGTTCATCTTGATTGGTACTATTTTGTCTGTACGCCATAAAACGAACATTCTGCAAAGACTTTAATTCTACCGTGAGACTATAAATCGCATAAGACCTTAGTTATTTATCCTTTTGAGTTAAAAACACTTGACTTGCCACAAAAAATTAATATTATAATTGATAATTAATTAATCTCACCAGTTGAAAACTTGAAAACTCATAAATATCGTCGTGCTAGGTTTCTGAAATAAAATTCGGAATTCGTTTAAAGCAATATACATATTTTAATATAGAAGAGATCGTGAGAACTAATTTAGGGACTTTGAAGTTTGATTGTAGCCCAAGTGTGATTGAATTCAAAATTTCCTTTAAAGTTTTTAAAAATATTCCGTATTTCGATTATTAAGAAACGAACATAAATGTCGAGATCTCTACTTCTGGTATACCAATCGTCTCCCATCATTTTCGTATTCCTGAGGTTAACATGCATCGATTGTGAATAATACATATTAACATTAACATGTGAATAATACTAATATTAACATTTTGGATATGTACAATTAAGAACTACATTTATTTGAAAAATCTGTATTAGTAAGATCCTTTTTAGTTCAGATACTTAATACAGATTTTACTCCCATTCGTGCAAACTTGTATTTTCAGAGTTCGACTCTTTGTTCTCGTTTTTAATTTAGTTCTAATGTTAGTTTTTTGTTAGAAAGCGGTAATGCAAGCCTCTAAAACCGAATAAAAACTCGGCATCCCGACAATGTGCAAGGAAATGCCAAAATTTTCGAACCAGATCCGCTTTTCAAGTTGACAAATCAACATCATCCGGCTGGCAAACAAGACCGGGAACAGTTCACAGCAGGCAACGGCCTCTGGCAATGGGCGCTGGGCGCTGGGCGCTGGGCGATGGGCGATGGGCGTGCCTTGGGTCCACTCGCATAAATCAGTTTTTGTGGCAAAACTTGAAAAATATGTGCGCAAACAAATGGCATCGGACGATGAAGTGAACTGGAGAGGAGACAGGCTGCCCGGCCGTGCAACAGTTAGGACCCGGAACGGTGACAACGACCAGGGAAAAGGGACCAGGGACCAGGACCGAACGGAGACACAGACATAGACGCCACATGGAAATGCAAGAAGACATATGCTGCACGTTGTATAATTTCGGTTTAGAATCTGGTTTCTGAAAGCGCCGACTGGACAACTTCGGGCATCGTAACTGAGGGATGCCCATTACAAGCAAGGATGTTTGGTTAAAAAAATTTGGGCTGACAATCTTTCAATCTAATCGAATCTTGTCAAGCCAATTACTTTAACTTTAATTAATTACTTAAAACCATTTTAATAAGATTCCTTACCCCCGTAAAAATGTTCATATGTAGCTGGGAGGATGACAATTTTCAAACCTAATAATTTATATTTAATTATGCCTGTCTGTGCGTACATTTACCTGCCTTATACGGATTTCAGATTGAGAAAACCAAATGAACTATTTTTTTATTTCCACTCACCCATTAAATTTGATCTCAATCACTTATATATATATTCTACTTAAATCCTAATACTATTAATGAAGCCACCCTCCCCCAAGTCCAAAAGGATATATATTTTTAATATTTATATACTTTTACTTACCCTTAAACCCTTTGGTTTTAAAATAACGTTGTTTTAAGCGCCAGCTGCCTACAGCTGTTCATAGCCCTTTATACCTCTTAACACTTTACCAGGTATAAAAATGGCTGCAGCATATTTTAAAACATTTTTTCTTGCCTTCCACACATTCGTTGCTCGTTTTGTTGCCTTTGACCAGGGCGGCCAGAGCTGTCATAGTGGCATTTTTTATGCCTTCCTCCTGGCAAATTTGCCTAGCATTTTTGCTGGCCCAGGACTTTTGCCACTGGTGTAGCCATCCTGCGTATCTTTTGGACTGCGTCTGTGGGAGATAACCGAAATCTGTGTGAGAATGTGGTGGGGGCCGGGAAGAATTGCAAAAATGGCGACAACGTTGCACATAAAAGGAAAACAGGAAAAAATCGTCGAAACAGTTGCCGCCGCTCTGGTCACGCCACATCAAATTGCCAGGACGCGTGGTGCGTGTGAGGCGTGTTATTTGAACGTTTTATAACACTGAGGCGTGCTTAACGGCTTTTTAAAAAGTGCTGTCAGAGCGCAGAAGGGCAGGCCCAAGAGATGAAATCCGCAAAAAAAAAAAACGAATACAATTATGGAAGGTGCTTGCAACAGAGTAGCGCCTCAAAGTGTTTCTGAAAAATCATATGTTCCAAAAAGCGAAATAAATGTAAATTAAATTATATAGTTTTGGCGAGCAGAGAGCTGGCATCTCAAATGAATTTAGCGTTCATAACAAATCCAATTAATGGCAACGCAAAAAATTAAATGGTGCGAAATATAAATCGGCAGCCTTGCGGCTGGCAGTCAATATAACTAAACTAAGGCCAGCCAAATAAACAGAAAAAAGTAAAAATATAACATACACGTAATTACATTTCACAACAAAAATGTAATGAAATTAAAATGTTGCATTTGTCAACCAGATAGATACATGTGTGGGGAAAACAAAGCTAAAATCGCTGTCAGACAAATGAGTAAATAAATAAATACATTTTTGGGAGTGCCCTGACAACATTTGTTAATTTAATTTGCTGACTCAAATTCAAAGCGCGGAATGCCGAATGCCGAATGCGCCGAATGGAATAAAATGCACAGACAACTGCGAACTCGGAGGGCACAGCGAATTTGTGGCTTGAGTATGCAAAAACAAACATTAAATGTGCCTGAATTTATGGGCCACGCACACAGAATGCATTTAAATATGCCAGCGTGCTGGCTGCCTGCTGTTGTCGCTCCAACGGCCGTCCGATGGGCACGGGAACACTTCCTTCCTCCGACCGTCCGCCAAATGACCGCACATTGCAATAGGGAGAGCAGCGGCAATAGCAAATGCAGCATGCAGCATGCAACTGAAGCAAAACAGCAAACACCGACTGTCACACCAACAATTACGAGCTGGACGAGGAAAAGGACACGAGCAAGGACTGCGACTGCGACTGCGACTGGGTCTGGGACAGGGACCGGGCTGGTTTCAGTGCGCGGTTGGCGCATAATTTCTCATCTCTGCTCACATAATGAGGCAATTTATTAAATTCAATTATTTCGTTGACATTGGTGCAAAGCAGGAGCACTGCCAAGGGGCTACATTATTTGGTATCTTTAATGTATAATTAAAAGCCAAATGATGCGCTTAGTATCTATCGTCCTTTTCCCGTTTAGAAATCCGAACAAAATGGAGGAGCAAACTGTTTTTGATTATTTCATGTAAATACCGAAGGCTTGTTAGCTTTTCAGTTTAGCTAAAGCCACAAACCCATTGCCAAGTTCACAACATATTTTAAATTTAGAATTTAGGCTTATTCCGTCGTATAATTTATTGTCTGATAATCCGTCCCTAATATGATCAAGTTAGTTTCGACTTTAATATTTTTAATAATTTTAAATATTTGGCTTCAATATGTTTTAAGCTGCATTATAATTTTAATATCATATCCCGTTACAGGAGACATTCCCGACACTTTAATAATAAACATAAACATATAAACATTCCATATCAGCGGCACCAAGCAAGTCAATATCGATATGTAAAAACTGTCCTTCAGTTTATACCCGATTAACATGTTTTTTTTTTTTAAATGATTTTTTTACTATTAAATTTGACCTTATTTTTGCAAATCGGTTAAATATAACTTTTAGCAGCCTTTCCTTTTCTTAAAATATTAATATGATAACAACAATTTATTAAATATTACGATTTTAGTCACACTTTGTTTGTTTTATAAACATCAAATTTATATAGCAAAATATATTGTCACGAAATAATGTTTTTTATGCTTAAAATATATAATTTTTTTACATTCATATACATATTCTTTATAGTGCTTACATTGTATTTTGCCAAATATTTGTAACTGGAAACATCTTTGATTTAAGAACTCTTTGGCAACCATTTTAAGTCTACTCACTTTCTAAAAACAGTTTGGATAGCTAAGGCTTTTTTAAAAAATATTTAGGGAATATCCCAGATAATTACAGAACTTAACTTACGCTTAGTTAATTTTTTCTAGAAATAAAATTCTTGTCTCGGCAAAAACTATTCTTGGTTAACCCCGAACTTATTGGTAATTATGATAAACCTGTATGGATAAATTACCGCTCATTAGGTGGCTACATGGTCACGTAGTCTTCGGTGGATGGGAAAGAAAAAATGAAAAAAAAAAAAGGTTTTTGCTTACGGAAGCGGCAATTAAGTCTAACGCGATAATGGAACAAAATAACGACAAAAGTTTGGCGCGTTCACACCTGAAAGGAAAAATTAGAAAGTGTGAAAAGCCGAATGCATCTATCGAAGGATTAGGCAAGGAAATCCATGTGTAACCTTTGGCTATGTACTTGCACTACTAATTAAATTTTTCCAAACCGATTCACATGAACAAAGTTTTGTGCTGTTGGGGAAACTTCCAGCACTGTCGCCAGCTGCGAAAATATCAATAAAGAAACTAATATGTCAAAACTAGGGAACAACAGCTGCTGGATGGCCGTGTCTTCCTACTATGTCCTGCGATTAGCACATCAAGCGTTTATTAATAGCACGAGGAAAAAGCGCCCTGGCAAAAAGTTTTTGGTCATTATTGGGAAAAATAAAAGAGAGGTATAAAGACCAAAGTTTTTAGAAGTTTCCTCTTTTAATTATACTCGTTTTCCATTAGCTTTGTATAGTTGTGGGATACAAAAAGTTGAGTTGGGCTTACCAGCGGGGAAGAAAGCATATTTTGGGAGCCAAGATCGAATGGGGGAATTAAAGCTGGCCAACTAGGTCGAGTTTCAAGGTGCAATGATCCTTGGAATATCTATCTGGCTTTATTTAAGTCTGGCACTGCATTGATTAGGTGTCGAGTTCAGGACGAATGGAGACAGGGGCCGTCACTGCCAGACGTTGCGACACTAATCGCTTGCGCTACGTGACTCACATCGCCTGGGCAGGCTTTGACCCGTCGAAAGAAATCGTCGGCGATGAGTTTTGATTGCAGACGCCGTTAGGAATATAAAATGAGGCCCGAGGCCTGGGACAACTGCAGTTACTGCCAGCCAGCCATCCGTCCATATGTTCTCACTCTCAAGTTTTCGAGTCCCGGCATTGTGATTTTCTGATTTGCATAGATTTTTCATTACAGATTCGCCTTCGTTTTCGGGGATTGTGGAAAAGGAAAAGGGTTTCCTAGCCAATTGAAAAATATGGTCAAAGAATGCGGATGGTGTAGGGAAAAAGAGTGATGACAATTTGATGAAGGTTGCCGCATCGATTTTTGAATTAACAGACTCCCCCTCTCAGCTTCAAGGAGCAGAACCTGTTCGCAAAGCTAATTAGGCTTAAAATAAAGTTGAGCGGAAACTAAGTCTGCAACCGAAACCCCCTTGAGCATCAGCGCATCGGAGTCAACAATGCGTAGAATCCGCTATTCCATCCACTAGCGAGGCATTCCGACCTGACGGAGTCATTGAAACGGATTTCTTCCTTTCCTTGGCAACCTTAAAAGCATTTTGCATCTCCACGAGAGTGTGCGCGAATTTCTCCCCGCGTCTAAAGATTTTCGATTCGTTTGCCGCATTCTTGGCAACCACATTGGCTGAGAAAGAGTAGAAGAACATTTTACTTTCTTACCTTTTGCATATAAATCAAGATTTTTGTGGTCTTGAAACAAATATAATTCGCCTTCTTCTCCTCCCCAGTGCCCCCCAACATAGACGACGCCCTGACCTCCAGTGACGTCATCGTGCGCGAGGGCGATAACGTGACGCTGCGCTGCAAGGCGAAAGGCAGCCCGGAGCCAAGCATCAAGTGGAAGCGGGATGATGGCAACAAAATCGTAATCAACAAGACGCTCGAGGGTGAGTTCATCCCCCGTTGAGACCCTAGACGGCCCGGCTAACCCTCTCTGTCCCCTGTTCCCTATTGCCTGTGCAGTGAACGACTTGGAGACGGACTCGCTGGAACTGGAGCGGATCTCACGCCTGCACATGGGTGCCTATCTGTGCATAGCCTCAAACGGAGTGCCTCCCAGCGTGTCCAAGCGGATCAAAGTCAGCGTGGACTGTGAGTCAATCCATATCCCCATGTATGATAGCATCCCCCAACATTTGGGCATCCTTTCAGTCTCGCCGATGGTCTGGATACCGCATCAGCTGGTCGGCATACCCATGGGCTTCAACATCACCCTGGAGTGCTTCATCGAGGCGAACCCCACCTCGCTCAACTACTGGACGCGCGAGAACGAGCAGATGATCACTGAGTCATCCAAGTACAAGTAAGTGTAAGACGTAGTCGTAATTGAACCCCTGTTCGGGGGTTTTCAGGGGTTATCCCTTATCAGGAGTTGCTTGACCCCTGTGCACAGAGCTCATCTGATAGAGCGCGAATCTCTGGCATGCCAGAGCTGAATTCTAGATTCTCGATTCGCGATTCAGTTGACTGCCAGTTATGAAGTGGACTATCTGTCTGTTGTTTCTTGCGAGTGCCGCGAGTGAGGCGGAGATCAGCCCCAACACTCAGCTGCTGAACAACATCCTCAGCTATGTGGACGAGGGAGTCAGTGCCTGCAGCAATTACTTCCAGCACGCGTGCGGCAAGTACGCGGCCCGGCACATCGACGACCCCTTCACGGAAATCACCCAGATGCTGGACCACAAGGTCAACCAAGACCTCCTCCAGCTGATGGACGAGCTGGAGAGGAGCTCACGGGGGCCCGGCTTCAACGAGAGCAGTGTAGAGGCAAAGTTCCTCCGCTTCTACCTCATCTGCCGCGACGCTCCGACCGGCACACGCAATGTCACGCACTACCTGAGACTAATACCTCCGGGCGAGGGACTAACGTGGCCTCAGTTCAGCCCTAGTGAGACGGCCTGGCCCAAGGATCGGTTCAAGTGGATGGAGACCCTGGCGCATCTCCACCGATACGGCCTCAGGAACGTCCTAGTTAGCGCTATGATCATTCCGAGTTTCGAGAATAGCAAGGAGATCATCGTGGACCTGAGCATGCCCTTCTTTGGGGGACAGTCGCTGCATCTGAATGGCTTTTGCGAAACCCTGGCCTTGCTCCGAATTATGGGCGTGGCACCCAAAGCCTCATTTCCCCTCACGCGGAAGATAAGGAGGCTAGAGTCGGCTGTTAGGGCCTTAACGGCTGACGAGGCTGACGAAGACGAGGCCAAGCAGCTTATGAGTGTCCATCAGATGCAGCTCAGAACGGGTCACGACTGGCGCAGGTTCATCGAGATAATAGTTGGTCACCCCATTGGGGGCAACTTTCAGGTGCAGGTCCAGAACTTGGACTACTTCTCGGCCCTCAAGCGGCTGATGGACTCTTCGGACGCCGAGCTGGTGGTCAACTACATAATGACCCGCTTCGTGCTCCACCTGCTGGACGATACCATGGACAGCGGGAAGCCCATTGACTGCATAAAGGACGTGCGACGCAATATGAATCTGGCCTCCAATCTGCTCTATAAGGAGCACTTCATCCAGCCCCAAACTCTGCAGCGAATCACCTTGGAGGTCGAGCAGATCGTCAACCAACTGCGGACCCAGTTCCTGGAGCAGATCGAGCACAACCGCCTGGGGTTGACCGCCGAGCAGTGCAAGACGGTCGCCCAGAAGGTGCAGGCCATTTCCCTCAATATTGGCAATCTGCCAAAGGCTCTGGACCATCGTCACTTCGTCGGTCGGTACTATAGGGACCTGGAGGTCTCTACGGGTGACTTGGACTACAACCGGGAGCACCTAAGGCTACTGGCGTTCCGCACGCGAAAGGAAGTGGCGCAACTTGACCAGCCGGCGCCGCGTCCAGAAGAGTATTTCTATATGGCCGATCCCAGCAGTGCCATGAGCTCCACCCCGTTCTTCCTGATGCGCCAGAATGTCATCACAGTGCCGCATGGGATGCTGCAGGAGCCGTTCTTCGTACCCGATAGCCACGAGGTCTTCAAGTACAGCCTTCTGGGCTTCGTGCTCGCCCACGAGATGATCCACGCTGTCGACGGCACTGGAATCCAGATCGACAGCCACGGCAACCCCCTCGAAATGGGCACTGAGATCCTCTCCTCGCCGCGCTTCGCGGAGGGCTTGGAGTGCCTGAACCAGAATGAGACGCAGTACCTCGACGAGCGAATCGCTGACATTTCCGGCCTCAGTCTGGCCTACTCCGCCTATTTCGAAGGCGCCCAAAACAGGAGCCACAGTACAGACTTCACCAGCATGCCACAGGAGCAGATATTCTTTCTTAACCTGGCGCAGTTCTTCTGTGGCGATGGCGACACCTCGAACTTTGTGGATCACGACGACGACCAGATGCGCTTGCAGCAGCTGCTGAAAGGCTTCGAGCCCTTCGACAGGGCCTTTGGCTGTAACACGGATCGAATGCAGTCCGAAAAGTGCCAGCTGTGGTGAGCCGAGCAACCTTTGAACGGCACGGTTCCTTCAGGAAATTGTTCTTCAACATGAATTTAAAATAGTAAGGGAATCTGCAGAGGCGAAATTGAAACTGTAAATACTTTTGGCTTGCAACAAACATTAATTTTAATTTGAAGGTCCAGAACGATTAAAAACTGACACGTTTGGAGTCATTGTTTTAGTTTTTGTTGATTTTAACCAGTTTTATTGCCTTTTAATTCTTTACAATTTTGGTTTAGCTTTCTAAATATACAAATTTTCAATGAACTTGAAATGACAGATCATGAAACTTGTATTTATTTGAGACTAAAATTTAAAATCATACGGCAATGACAGTTGTCTAAAAAACCGAGCCGATCCATATTTTGAAATCTTCCCTTGCGGAGGTATATATTATAATTTTAGTAGGAAGTTTGAAGACCCTATAAAGTATGTACTTACATATGTATAGTTTAGATCACCATCGTCTTATACATTTTACATCTCCAGTATTGCTTATATCTTGCGAACTGTTAGCTTAAATTGCAAACTGGATACACAAACTTCGGCTGCCCAAAGTGAGCTTTCGTTCTTGTTTATTCACTATGGTTGAAACCTGTATGAAACTTAGAAGGTAGTACTTGATCCTCACCAGAGCCTACACCGGTGGCTGGCCTGCATCTTGGCCTTCTTTTCGCAGCCAAACTCCCTCGAGAACTCCTCAAAGTTGGCCAGAGTCTGCATCACGCGCAGCTCGTCGGCGGCGTGCTCCAAGTGTGCCTGCGACTGCGACCGTGGACTGGGCACCGGCGTCCGTCCGCAGAAGAACTGGGCGAAGCTAATGAAGAACAGCTGCCGCTGGCTGAACTGGGGCACCAGGGGATCCCGCGGCTCCCGCTGATCCGTCCGCATGCCAAAGAACGTCTCATATGCCAGCCGCAGGGCCGCGAAGTCAGCCAGTTTCTCGTCGAGCCACTTGGAGCCGGTCGCCATCTGCTGCTGCATGCAGTTGAGTCCCTGACGGAACTGCTTGCTGGCCCCGATCTCCTCCACGGGGCCCATGATGTTGCCGAGATCATCGTAGTCGATCCCCGACATGTCGAAGCCGTGGGCCAGCTCGTGGGCCAGGGCGAACCCCATCACGGCGTGCTGCTGCAGAGCGCTGATGTTTCGATGCCACACGGGCAGCTGGAGCAGTCCGTGTGGCACCAGGACCAGGTTGCGAGGCCTCACGTACAGGGGCGACGAGTTGCTGGCGTCCCAGCTCTCCGCCAGGTAGCTGATGCTTCCTCGCGTGGAATTGGTCGAGTTCGTGGCGTTGAGGGAGAGCAGCGCGTAGTTGGCCACCACGCGCTGGCGGAGCAGCTGCAGCTGGTTCCCATAGAAGCTGTGATCACTCAGCTCCAGGTGGGCGTAGTGTTGCTCGACGGTCTCCAGCTCGTCCAGCTGGACAAAGCCCAGTTGCAGGCGCATGGCGCGAATCTTTTGCTGCAGGATGTGCACCAAAGGCGGCGAGAGGCGCAGTCGGTTCTCGGACAGGGTTTGGGCGAAGCGCCGCTTCAGCCGCCGGAACAGGGCGCGGACCTCTGGCTCGGAGTCTGGGTCGAAGAATCGCTGGCTAATCAGCCAGCTACTGGCCAGGGGCATGGCCCTTCTCAGGCTGGAGACGCACTCTCCCCGCGAGATCTCCGCCGGGCCCTGGCTCTTGAGGAAGGCCAGCCACTTGAGCATGATGTAGCTGCAAACGGTGTCCGGCGACTGGGCCTCAAGCAGCTCGCTCAGGGCCCGCAGGTAGGGTATGTTCTCGATGATCAGCGTGGAGCGCAGGTCCAGCTCGGTGTCGTCGCGCACGAACCGCATGAAGGACAGCCAACGGAGCTGTGGAAGATACGTGGCCAGGTAGCCCAGCTGCATCTCCCGCGGTCCCTCGTCGTCGTCCATGTCCTGCAGGCGGTGCACCTTGTGCTCGAAGTCGTCCACCAGGCGGGCCAGAGCATTCGCCGCGCGCTTCGTCTGACCAATGTCCAGCAGGAGCTCGATCATGGCGCCCTCCCCCATGGGCAGCGTCTCCTGGCGACTGGGCTTGTTTACGTAGAGGCTGTAGGTGCGTGAGTCGTCCCACCGCGGCAGGACATCCATCCGCAGCAGCGCCCCGTTCAGGCCGTGCAGCCGCAGTCTTCCGACCGTCGTTATCCAGTCGAATCTGTCGGGTCGCCAGCCCCGACCCACCGACGGCCAGTGGGTGAGGTTGGTGGGCTGCAGCAGCTGCAGGTACTTCTTCAGGTTGTAGGGCTTGAGGCGCTTGCAGGAGCGGTAGTAGAGGCGCATCTGCTCCAAGACGATGGTGTCTCCCTCGATGGAGCTGCCGTTGCTGCGCCGAAGCAGCAGTTCCAGGCGCCGATTCAGGGAGCTGTCAATGCCCTCCAAGGTGTCCGTCGGCAGCAACTGCTCCTGATACCGCTCCCGCTCCCTCTCCCGGTCTCTATCCCGCTCCCGCTCCCGCGGATAGTGCTGCTCCTCCTGCTGGATCTGCCAGTTTCCGCAGGCATACTTGTAGAAGTTCTCGCAGGGCCGCGCCTTGGTGTCCATGTAGCTCTGCAGTTGGGCGGCCAGCATCTGCTGGATGCTCTGGGCGGGACGTATCTGGCGACAGGCGGTGGGCGTGGTGCGCCAGGCCAACGAAAGGAGAAGCCAGGCCGCCAAGCTGAGCCTCAGCATGATGGTTCCGACTATGACAAATTACAACTGACCAGACACAAAATCGCCGGGATCGCGAAGACTACGGACTAGAGCAGGCATCCCCGTCGCCTGTCAGTCTTCATCGTGGAATCCGCACAGCGCACACTAGTTCAAGCAAGCCAATTTAGTGTCGCACAATTCAAGTAACTATTTTCGATATAAGTATCCTTCAAGACAGAGCATTTGTTAAAGTTCCCTTGATAATTGTAAGAATGCGAATAATTGTCTACTTATTTACTCGTGGCAACCCTCTAAAAGTAACTTGATTTCATTTTTAATTTTATTATTATTTAATAATAATTTTATTTAAGTCAAGCTTCTAAGTTGCGGCATCATTTACTATGCGTACAATTCTTAGTACGATACATTGAAAATATGAATTGAGCTATTTATACTTAGAAAATCATATAAAATCATTGATCTATCTTTTATATTAACTGATCACACGGAAGGAGAGATTACTTATCTATCGAAATCGTTTTATTATTAATCAAATAAAAACACCTCTTAAAAGACCTCAAAAGTTTCTGATATCAAATTTTTGTGACGAATAATAGATCGATGTAATAAAATAAATTACAAATACTTAAATTTGTTTCTAATTTGACACGCTGCTCTTTAGTTTCAATATAAATGGTTCCGATCGGACTATCATAGCAGATTTTCAATTCTACGGCTCTATGTAGTAGTCTCCTTGCGCGCCACAGTCTCGGTGCTCATCGTCACTACAGTCATACTTAGTAGTACCAAGTTAGTGGGTATTAATACTTATGATTCGTCCCAAAACGAACTATAAAGGTCCATTTATTTAAGCTAATACAATTATAAAGTTATTAATTATTCATTTAAGAGATAAGCTACAAAATTCACATATAAGTACTTTGTTTTTACAGAGTGTTTTTATTATATTAAATTTATTTAACCATATAGCGTTCTCTTGTGTTTAAACAATATTTGTCAGGTATTATTACATTAAGAGGATACTTTTCCACCCTCCCTTCGGAATTACCAAAGTCCATGAAATCATAGAAGATCTTAGAAATATAAATTTTTTAATGAGATATATATGCAACCTACAATTCAAAGCATTCTTTTAATTAACTGCTGTACCGTTTATGTATTCTATTCATATAAGGGGTATTATTATTTCATTCAAAATAATGACCTACATTTTCGCTTTTTTAAGGGAATTGCTGAATTCTTCCGCACATTATTCAAAATACAGTGATCAAGCATGTTGAAAGAAGCAACATTATTTTCTATTTATTTTGCAAATCAGTAAAGGCGTTGCTTGTAGAATTGTCATTATAATATTAATATGTTTGTTCATTATAGTCGAAATTTGACAAATCATGGTTTATTGAGATTATTTTTTAATTATTGTTTCTTTATTATGCCCTTGCAGAGGGTATTCTAATTTTGCCATGATATTTAACAAAAATTAAAACTCCTCTGTTTCTTAAGAATGTCTATAAATTTCGAGATATAGCTGTTTTTTACGGTTTTAATTTTATTAAGATCGGAAAACTATATCATATTGCTGCCATAGAAGCGATCGGTTGACTTTTATGAAAATTTAAAATTTATATAAAATGTAAAAAGTGTAAGGTAATGTTATAGATATTTACAAACTTCGACATTTTTTCTATTTGACCAAAATGGATCGATTTTCAATGATCCAATTGCAGACGTCATGGGTCTACAAGCTTCGGCTTACCCAAGTTAGGTTTCTTTAAAACCCTAAAACAAGAAACCCAAGCTACGATTTGGCTCGATTTGAGGGCACTTGGAGCCACTGTGCTCGGCTTGCCAGGTCGCATTCTGATTAGCCTTAAGTGGGTGCTTATCAGTTTCACCTTGGCCTTGATTCCCGATTGCCGCTCATTTGGAGTGACCCACAATGGGCGTCGGATCATGGGCGCGCGACGCAAAAGCTGTCATTGACCTTGCCTCCCGCCGAAGATCGAGCTTGAGCTGCTGCTAAGGTTTTTCGTTATTTTCTCTATTTGCAGAACCGAAACAATTCCGGGCCATCCGTCGTACAAGGCGACCATGCGACTGACGATTATCAGCGTGCAGAGCAGCGACTATGGGAACTACAAGTGCGTCGCCAAAAATCCTCGGGGCGACACGGACGGCAACATTAAGCTCTACAGTGAGTGTCCAGCCATACGAGTTATTTATACCCTTTAATATGGGGTCACAGCCACAGCCACAGCCCAAAATGCGATATAAATTACAGGGGGCCCGTTTTAGGGCCTAGGGAGTGTGTGTGTTTAGGATGGAAACTCAAAACTGCAACATTTTGTGGCTTTAATTATGGCGTTTGTCGGTGCAGTTGATTGGTCGTGCCCTGGCCAGAGATAACCATCCATTGTCTGTGCGGTACTTTGAGGGCATTGCCTTTAATTCTCCCACTGGCGCGGGGAGAGTGCTTTACCTCGAACATGAGTGCGCATTTATATAGATTTTTATAGATTTTTTTCGCTTATCTATTGATTACCTCGTTTCGGCCGGGACAAGTTGGCAATTAAAGCCGTTGCCGGGCCAATAAAGTGTCAATAATCTGTCAATTTGCTAAATCACTCCCCAGTCAGTGGCTGCTGGGCCATGATAGCCCCGCCTGGCAGCCCCGATTTCCGTTCACAAAAGTTCATAAAACAATATAAAATATCCGCTCGTTGGCGGCGGCGCCAATAAATGGCCCTGGCCACCAAGAATGGACAATGTGAAAAGGCGACAAGTTAATTTATATGTACACGCTTTTTATTTGGCTGCCAGTGGCCAACAATGGCAGGGCAGGAGCCCTTACGGAAGTGGGTGTCGCTCTACCAATTAAAGGTAACAATGGCCGGGCCAGCGCCGAGCGCCAAGCGCCAACAATGCGAACAATGAACCTGTGACAATTTTATTGAGTGGTCAGGGGAGATACGACCGGCTGGGAGGCTGGGAGGTGCACAGCTTCGGGACTCCCAGCCAAATCGAGGCAAGGCAAGGCAAGGCCAAGTGCCAGGCCCCATAAATTTCCTCAACAAATTGTCGAACTTAATGCCAAGAAAGAGAGCAGTAGCAGCTCTGGGGAAGAGGCCAAGAAATTGAAATCGAAAGGAAGGGGCAGGATTTACGTGGCCAAGGAGAAGACAATTGGGTGGAAAGGCAGAAAATAGCAGTTAAGATATCGAGCTGGGGCTGGGCTATATGTGGGTACTGCGGCTTGTGGCTGTGGCTGGCCGGAATGCATCCACTCTCACTGATACATACACTCATCCACACCCAAATCTGTGCCCCGCAGTGTCAAGTCCGCCGACCACACAACCGCCGCCCACAACCACGACGCTGCGGCGCACAACAACGACGACGACGGCAAACACACTGGACGGCTACAAGCACAACACTCCGCCGAACGGCGTCGGCGGCGACGGGCCAACCAATTCGGTGATTGTGATTGACAAATGTGAGTAGAAACAGCAGAATGCAGCTCTCAGCTCGCAAACTAATTGGGCTTTTACAGCGGGCAACAAATACCAGTCGAACCTGAACGACATCGGCAAGTCGGAGCAGAAGCTGACGGGCAGCAGTCCCAAGGGCTACGACTGGTCCAAGGACAAGGGCAGCGGGAGCCGGGGTCCCCTCCTCATGGCGCCCTGCTGGCTGCTGGCGCTCTGTTCGCTGCTGGGAACGCCCTGGCGCGGCTAGAGGACTACATAGAAATCGTATTAATAAAGTGCCATTAAAAACAAATCGAAATTAAAAGTGAACGCACCCGAACATAGAGCCTGCAACGGATTAAGCAAATGGTTGCGCTAACGAAGTCATGCTTTGGTTTACCCTCTGCTCCACATAAATATTGGATTTTATTTGGCATGCGGGCGTTATTCAAAAATGTGTGTTGGCCAAACAAAGGCAGTAAATTAATTACCCCCGGCTGGCACACTTTCAAGTCGACTAGACACACATCCTAACCCGAGGCAGGTGCGAGGCTTACTCTTTCCAACGGATGCAGCTTAGAGGCATCATTCCCAGTTTTTTGTCATGCCCGAAACTATCATCAGCTTGCAACATATTGGTAAGGGAATGCCCAGCAAGTGCCATATGATTGCAGTAAACTCACACACATTCTGGTTAGTTAGTCGAAACATAAACTAATTTAATGCAAAAAAGGATATAAAATATACATTTCAAATGTTGCCAAATTGTTAAACTACAGAGCACAGATACACACACTCACTGTAAATAAAACGCATAGGCATGAATAAAACCAAATACAATTGTAAATTATGTACTCGTTATAGGCGACACCGGCGATTGCTCACTTATACGAGGCAGGGCTAGGCATGAAGCAATTTATGATATAGGAACTTGAAGGAAAAATAAAACCCCATGACAGGCACGAGACGGTATTAATCAAAAGCCAATTAATAAAGAGATTAAAGCAAATGCGAAATACAAATACTGTTGATAAACATCTAAGTTATATATCAGTTTATTTGAACCAAGGTGAGCCAGCAGCCGACCCCAGTACGTTCTAAACTATACATATACAAATATATATTTAAATACATATATCATAGGCCTTAGTTTGTGTTTCTAAACGATAAGAGTGATAATGTACATTTAAAGAAAGCAAGCAGCCAGCGACACAAATAAATATCTATTTGGATTGCTTCTTACACAGCAATATGGTTTTATTCCGGCAATCTGGCAGGTAGGTGGATAATATGCACAGATAATCCCGGCAGATGACGCTTCACATATCCATATCAATAACAATGCCACTCGAATCGCCTGGCCAACAAATGACCGAGGAGCGCATAAATGCTCATCCCGGCTCCACTTTTATTTGATCCTGTGTTGGCGCAGCACTTTGAGCACGTGAAATTGTTATTGAGCCTCAAGTACTAGAGTCCTGCAACTGCACAAATACTGTTGCCCCGACTAACCAGGGGACTCCCCCAGGCCTGGAGTGCAGAAGACATTCGTATTTTCTTGGCGGAGGATAAACACAAACATTTATTTTTAGTAAAAACCCTGATGCTCCTGGCCTCCTACGTGGCGTGTGCACAGCGAAAACAGAGCCCAGACATGCCGGAGGGGCTTTGGATGGCATCAGGATTCAAGTGGTGTCCATCCCTGCGAGCAGAGACTTTGTCAGCTCAGCCCAAATCTATGGAATAGCGAATATTAGCCCCTCCCGAAAGTATGCTCCCACCAGTGATTAAGCCGATTAGTTTAGTTTTAGTCTTTTATTTTATTCTCTTAAGTCTGTGTAACATTAAATGTTGTTGTCTGGAATCTTAGTGATTAGAGGAACTTAGTCTAGGGTTCAGACCTCCACGGCCCGACGGTCCAGCAGGGTGTCGAGTATCTTGTCCATGTGCTCGCTGCAATTGGCCAGGCAAATGTCCGCATACTCGCTGAGGAAGTACATGAAGCTCTCGAGCTGCTCCATGGAGCAGGCGCGGAAGCCGTCATCGCGCCCAATGTTGTCGATGGCCCGGATGATGGAGCGCAGCTTGTGGACGTACTCCGGCGTGTTGCGGCAGTGCTCCAGCGAGCCGTCCGCCAGGTTGGAGGGCTTGTCGTAGCTGCGGATCCGCTGCTCCACGCTCCGGAGCTTGCTCTGCTGCTGCCTCAGCGTCTGCATCATTTGGGGCACGGACATGACGGGGGCTGTCTTGGCAAACAGCTCGTCCAGGGGCACCGCCTCGTAGTCCAAAGAGAACATTTCGGGCGAGAAGGAGAGCCTGCCGCTGTTGTTGCTGAAGCTATCGGACTCGAACTCAGTCTGGTCCAGGTCGCTGGTCTTGATCGTCTGGTTGGCGTTGCCGTTGCCGCTGTTGTTGGGCCAGGAGTACTTGCTGCGTCCCTCCAGGCCGTTGCTGGCGCCCGTCTGCAGGCCCACCAGCATGCTGTAGCTACTCTCGATGGAGTACTTCTGGGTCGTCGGCCAGAACTCGGGAACGCAGCTGAACTCGATGTGATCCACGCCGAAGCGCAACTCCGACTTCTCGCCGTCGAGGAAGGCGAACAGCTTCTCCACCTTCTCGCCGGTCATCAGCTTGCCGCTGAAGGGCACGGCCAGGTCTCCACTGGCGAACCAGTAGTGGGAGCAGCCCTGGACGCTGGGCGGACGGTCCGGCAGGGTGGTCTGGCGGGCAGAGCTTCCTCCGCCGCGGGTGAACTTGTGCCCGTCGATGCCGAAGGCCAGGTCCCGGGTCTCCCAACTCTTCTGCGTGAATATCTCGTAGAGCAGGCGCAGGCGCTCGGGGCTGTTGTGGAATATCTCCAGGGAGACGGTGAAGTCCCCGGCTGAGATCCAGAACATCGATTGTGTCTTTGTCGGTGCCGGCATCTCGTCCTGGGAAGCATTGATATCGACGGTGGGAGCGTTGGCGAAGAACTCGCGCTCACTGCAGGGTGTTGAGGGGGTGGTGGAAATGCCATCCAGATCGAGGGGCTGGTCCTCACGGATCACCTGCATGGCCAGGGAGCTGCGTCGCGGCCTCTCCTGGACGGGAATGGGGCTAAACAGTTGCTGCTGGGCCGGACTGGAGGCGGTGCGTCCCTTGACGGGCGTCGAGAAGCCGGAGGGCTTCGAGCCGCTGTTGCCGAAGGAGGAGCGTCGCATCGGGCTGCTGTCCATCGGGTCGTTGGAGCACGTCTCGAAGCCCTGGTCTATGAAGCTGTCTCGCAGGGGCTGACCCAGGGACTGCCTGGGGGTGTGGGCGGGGGACTGGTCGCTGTCGGCATTCGGCGAGGGAGAGGACATCACGGTCAGGGTGTAGGCCGACTTGATCTTCCGCGGCGAGTTCACGTGTCGCATCAGGGACTTGTCCAGCTCGATGTAGCTCTGTTCGGGCAGGGCGGAGGCGGCTTCGATCTTCTTTTTGCCGGGTGCCGGGGCAGGTGGCTTGTAGTCGGAGTCCGAGTCGGTGGATGTGATGGCATTGGCTGTGGCCTCCACAATGGAGTTCTCCTTCTTCCAGGTCAGGGTGCGGCGCATCTTCTTCTTGCGAGGGGGACGCTGCGGCTTGGCGAAGTCAAAGTGGGTTTGCTCCTGGCTCTCCTTTGGAGTCTCCGGCTGGGATTCGTCGCTGGTTATCTGGAGGGAGCAAAGATGTATGGTTAGGAAGGATTCCTTGGTGTCCCTTATCCTTGAACTTACCTTTGGGAGTGTAGACAACCCGGATTCGCTCTCCTCAGCCTCGGACTGCTTGCAGCTGGACGCACTGGACTGGGTTTGGCTCAGGCTGGGCCGCGGAGCAGGCACTGGGGGAGCCTGACGCTTCACCCGGCGCGGAGTGGCCTTGACTATCTGCGTCTGGGCCGTGTCCACTTCCTTCTCCTCGACGTGGCCGTCCTCCTTGGCCTTGTGCTCGAGCTCCAACTTGGCTATGGCCTCTTCGAGCAGCTGCTCGACGGCTGTCTTCTGGGTGACCTCTGCGCTCGTCTCGGGCAGCGGCTCCTCCTCCTCTGCGGCTATCTCGATGGGCAGCTGGCTGTTCGAAACCGAAGTGATATCGAACTGCACGCCGTTCTCCGTGCTGAGCCAGCTGTAGAAGAGGCTCTCCAGCTGCTCGTTCTGAAAAAACATCTGGTGGTCGCCTCCGCTGCGCTCCTGGCGGGTGCGCCGGATCTTCTTCGGCGGCGCATAGGCCTCTGTGGGCAGGGCCCGGCGGATGGCGTCCAGGTTCCTTTTCTGGGATGTTTCCCGGGCATGGCTGTCGCTCTGCCGTTCCAGGCAACGGCGGGTGCGTGCTGGCGGAGCCTTGGCTTCCGGATTGGGCTTGAGGATCACTGTGAGTGTGCTCACATGCAGCTGGGAGGTGGGTGACTCCGTCTCCGGCTTGCTCTCAGCCACCTTGGATGGCGAAGGTCCTCCGGGGCGCGGTGGCGAACCCGGCTCCATAATGCACTTGGCCTCCAGCTCCTGGGCCAGGTGCTTGACACTAGCCTGCTCCTCGGCCACCACCTCACCGCGGGCCATCTGCTTCTTCACCTTCGCCTTGAGGTCCGCGGCATGGGCGGTGAACTTGGGATGCTTGGCCGCCATGTCGCCGACGAACTTGTTGAAGAGCAGCGCCTTGTCCTTCACACTCAGCTCGCGGAACACCTCCTCGGCCACCAGGCAGGGACCACTGTTCGAGGTCTCCGTCGATTGGAGGTGGGGCTGCGGCTGGGGCTTGGCCTCCGGCGATAGCTCGTTCTGCAGCTGGACGTAATGCGGCTCCTCGGCGCGGCGCATCACCTGGCTGATCTTCGAGTTGAACAGCTGGGCCATCTCCTTCACCTTCTTCGGCAGCGTTGCGGTGCTCTTTCCGGCTCCCCTGGCGGCGCCACGTGGGGTGTGCACCTCCGGCTGCTGCTCGTACTTCTGCTTCAACTCGCTGATCTTCTGCTTGCCGCTCATCTTCGGCTTGGGCGGAGTGACCGGGTCCGACTGGATGCCGAGCTTGGCAATGGCACTGGCCACCTTGCCCGAGCAGGCGGCCATCTTGGAGGCCTCCAGGCTCTTGGTGGGCGTGACCGGTACCTCTTCGTCGAAGTACTTCATCAGATTCTCGATGCTGGACAGGTCCAGGTCGGTGACCTGAACACGACCCGGCGTCACATACGAGTTCTGGTGCTCGAGCGCCGTGAGGAAGCGGTCGTCATCCAGCGAGGAGATCTCGAAGAGCTCCTCCCGGGTCATCGTGGCCCGGAGGAGGCCACAGGCGTTGCTGGCGTCCCCGTGGTGGCTGGAGCGGCGGCGCTCCTCGATCTCCGCGTTCAGCTGCAGCAGCTCGCTGAGATCCTCGCTGTTCATGGCCGCCGTGTCCACGATCATCTCGTGGTGCTTGTTGTTTGGTGTGGAATTGCTCAGAACCATCTTGATTTTTGCTCTTGGATTATGATGTTCACGTTAGACGTTTCAGTTTGTAACTGTGGCTCTCTGGCAGCGGGTCACAGTTCTTATAGTGGGCGCAGGTAAGGGCTGGGGTTGGAGGGTGCACAGGTAACAGGTATGCCTGGGATGCCTGTCCGCGAAATCCGTGCGGATTGTCCCGCTACCTCGGATACACGTTGATCCGATGATCACCGGGCAGGTAAGCTCAGCTGGCGCAGCTGTCAACCTAATGGATTTTCCGCGGTAACCGTAATTTAATTGCTTTCGCGAACCTTCGAAGAAAGCCCAGATCCAGTTGACCTGCAGAAATTGCAAATACTTTATGGCCTTAAAATCCAGTGCGGGCAGCTGCAGATGACGCTCCTCTTGGAAGGAAGGCAGCTGTCAAGAAGGCTATTAAATGCGAATTCCAATTAACACCTCGTGTGCGGCCACCGGGAATATCCAAACCCCAGCTTCATTGCATGCCAAGCGCAAAAATCTCGCCCGAAAATGGGAATACTAACAAGACCCAAGCGAGTTGCAGTCACAATAAAAATCACACACTGAATTTTCTGCATCTTGTGGCGGGGAAAGGAAAAAGGGCTCAGGGGATGAGCTCTGATTTTGATACGATTCAAGCCCGGCCCGGTGTGGGATGTCGCCCGTTATGCGAGCTGAACTTTGTTTGCCATTTACCACCTTATGCAAATCACTTCGAGAGCTGTAAGTTCGAGTACGCAAAGATTGGGAGGGCCCAGGTGCCACGGAGCAGGGTCCCAAATGCCACAGCTGACTTCGGTGAAAGGAAACGCCTCGTTATTGTATCATCTGTGACATTGCCAGGCCCTTAAATAGACTGTTTCAATTTGCTAATAGCCACGTGGCATATTTTCATGCATGGCAGCGACATTGTCTAGACACCAAATTCGCCAAGTAGGACTCAATGGGCGAAAAGTAAAAGGTTTCCCACAATTTTCGCCCTTATTTGTTTGGCCTGGGCTTTCAATAACTTTAATATCGTCGCTTGTGTGGCGCAGAGAAAGTCGGAAATTGAATTGAATTACTTCGAGTGCGAGTAACTTGAGAGCGGACTGGAAAACTGAAGAGCGATGTGCGCGGGGCTTCCTCTGTCTTTGGCTTTTAAAAGTAAGAGCAGTCCGTGGATTGTGGAGTGGAAACGGACCGCAGATATATATATTTAATGCCATCGAAATCGGGAAAGTGACGGGCATCGAAAATGAGATACCTGGTAAGCTATTCATGAGATGAAAGCCGAATTATCCCTATTTACTAGGGTATATATCAAATTTGATGATGGAATCCTGTACTTTATAGGAATTCTTACCAGAGCCCAGTGTTTATTTAAGCAATGTCACAATGCCAACAAGGGCTACTTTATACGTTACTCCGGGATGCGAAATTCCCCATCCTTCTGGCCGTGATCAACGTGACGCAAGGACTTCGCTCCGATAGCGTCGATAAGGTTTAAGAAGCGAAGTCGAGCCGCCCTGCGAGGCGTGCTTGAAATATGAATTGGGTGCTCCAGCGAGGCGCCACCATGGCCATCCTTCCTCGGCGGCGATGCAGTGAAGCGGGCTGTGCCGCCACTTCCAGCTCCCAGTTTCCAGTGGTCCTCCAGCTCCCAGCTGCGGAAGTGTTGTATTGCCATTGACCCGTTAACGACTCGCATTCTTCTCGAGTCTCTTTGGCCCCGGCTTCAGGATGGGCATGGGATGCGCAGATTAATTTTCGTTTGCTGTTTGCCGCGCTTTTTAATATATTAATAAATTAAATTGCATATTTCGCTTTATGCCGCATGCCGCTATTTCGCTTTGGCCGCACTGACGCGGCCTTTTGTCTGTGTGGCATTTAATGAGCTATGTGCCGAAAAAGTGAAATTTTTAATATAAATAATTATCGCTTGATTTTCTCTTTGATATACACAGCACGGCGCTCAGCTCGCGTTCTTTGGCGGTGGCTTGCATAAACACATTTAAAGCATTTTCAATAAATTTACATAAATTCGCGCGACGCCTCCCTGATTTATGGCAAGGTATTCTCGCCTGTTAAAGTATCCCGGGCTTTAAATCGAGTAATTAATTAAAATTGCGGAATTTTTACTGTGCCGCTAATGGATAAATAAAAGAGTGTCTCCTGCTTTATGCTAAATTGCAAATTAATTAAAACGCACTTTTTTATACCCGGTACCCATAAGGTACAAGGGTATTATAAGTTAGTGCCAACCAAGAATACAAGTATATGTAACAAGCAGAAGGAGAAATCTGCGATCCTATAAACTATATATTTTCTTGATCAGCATCACCAGCCGAGTCGATCTATCCATGTCCGTCTGCCTGTCGTTGTAAAACAACAGATCTCAGAGACTATAAGAGCTAGAGTTACCGAATTTGGTGACAACATTGGAATCTGTTGCACGCAGATCAAGTTTGTTTTAAAATTTGGCCACGCCCACTTCCGCCCTCAAAAATCATAAAAAACGTAAAATAAGCTATACTCGTTATTTTCGGGTTAAAGTTAATAGGTACAATAAATAAGTAGGCTTGATCTGAAGTTTTCGGAAAATTTCAGTAAAATCGGATGATAAACATGCGAGATATAGCAATAAGGTTAGAATTTTAACACATTCCCCTAAGGCACTGCTGTTGCAAGCTGTAGCCGACAGGTGGCGCATTCGAGCCTTGGCTGCGCGATATAATGGCGGCAACTACAGAAGAAATGAGAAAAGAGTAGAGAAAAAAATGACAAAAATAACATACTTAATTCTTTTTTTGAGGCCGATTTTTATGCGTCTTTTAAAATGTATCATTCATATTTCAGTATGAGATTTAATTATTTAGGTCGGGAGCTAATTCGAGAAGCGATTTATTTTAAGAAGTATTGAAGCATAGTATGATAATGTATGTTCAATTTTAAATTGCCATTTAGTGTAAAGCACAAACGTTTAGATATCGGGTATCTCACAGTCGAGCACAGTCGACTGTAGCTTTCTTACTTCTTAATATTGAATGAGCGATTGAACCCCACTGATTAGGAACCGTTGATGTGTATAGTCATAAATAAAATCGCAGTGAATAAGGAATATTCTGTGTTTATTCCAGCGAAGCTTACCCGAGATTTCACATATATTTGAAATTTAACCTAAGGAATATAGGGGAAACAGCAAAAGATCACAAAAATAATAAATAAAATTAGACTCTGGTAGGCACACAGAATAGCGATTCAGTCGCCGAGATCGTATTCGAATGGCTGAATGGCACCTTTGACAAGCCCCCGTCCGGAGACCGCCAAAGCATGGTTAGAACATAATCTGAGCACCAACATAAACGGGAACATATATAGTATAGACGGGAGCTTTGGTGCCGGGGCATAGCACGTCTCGTGCTGGAGGTTAATCGCAATCATGAATTGCACTTTCAATTGCGTCATCCATTAATTCGAAACGCTTATCAGGCGCCTTCCGAGCAGTGATCTTAACTACTAACTAAAATTCGAATTGTTACAATTAATAATAGTATTGAGTCGAGTGTCATCCACCATACACTGACAGACATTTATAAGCAATTATGTTTATTTCATTATTTTTGTAAGATGAAAAGGCATGCGGACATGTCTAGATCGGTTTGGAATTTGTAACAACAAAACTGTAGCAAAAAAGTTTTTGGTACATTGATGGTTAAACGATTGTCACTCCTATTCCGTAATACAGGACTTCCTGTAAATTAATCATAAAACCAAATACTACTAAGAAAACTACTTCCGTGTATTGCAAATCGAAAGAGTTCTCTTTCTTTTTATCTATTGTTAGTATTCTAGTTTGTTTGTCATATAGGAAAATTCACATTATTTATAGTTAATATATTTTTATTTTTGGAAAAGAGCATATTTGTTTTATGATCAACAAACTGTGTACATTTTTGGGTTTTCCATATTTTAACGTGTCGATATATGTGCGATAAATCGATATTCTGTTTGATATATCAATCTGATTCCCTACAAATTGGTGTGGTGATTTCCAAAAATGCTTCTCTCCTTAGCAGCAACTATCCTGTCGAGTGCCGATAATATGAATAATTTAACGTTAAATATTATATTTTTTGATTTTTTCGAAATGATTTACTTTTCAGACCTTTCCTCTTGATGTACATCCCTGGTGTGAACACCATTTCCAGAGTTCCGTCAGAATTTTCTGAGTGTGCTTATCTAACCTCGTCACAGCAAACGAAAAGACGTATTTAAAGCGCTGATAAGCTAACCAAGCGAAAAAAGAGCCGAGCTGCAAGAAGCTCGCTCCTGTGTGGGGAAGTATTTCGTGTGGCCGGCAGGGAGAGTGAAAAGCGAATGCGGAATCCACATAAAATCGAAACCGCGTGAAACGAGTTTTTAGTTGTATTTAAGCAAGCGGCAGACGCGCTACACTCGCTCGAAACACACCAAGAACCGTTCGCAGTCGTGTTAAACTGATTAAAACAGGCAAGTTTCCTCCTCGTCGGACATGTTTGCGTCTATGCGGCAAAGAAAGTACCGAATCAGAGTCAGGGAACCTCAGCCCGCAATAGGCAGCTTATGAAACTAGCCGAAAGCTCCCTGAAGTGTGTGAAACTCAAGTATCGAGAGAATAAGTCCCAGAATCCCAGAAATGGCACCGAGGTTATGGACACTCTTTCTACTCTTGGCCAGTGCCGAGTGCGGCTACGGTGCTCCGTACGCCATAAATGTGAACCGCAGTTGTCCGTACCACAGCAGCTGCAACCTGACAGTCAACCAGCAGCAGATCGAGCGGCTGATGAGTTACGTGGACAGCGAGAGGGAGCCCTGCGACGACTTCTACGCCTATGCCTGCGGAAGGTGGCGGGAGAGGCACGGCAGCGAGGCCACGGCCACGACCATGAGCGAGGGCCAGATCAACGACCACTACGAGGAGCTCTTCGCCGAGCTGCAGCGGAACGCCAGCTACTTTGAGTTCCCCATGTACAGGAAGCTGGCAAGCCACTTCCGGGACTGCACCGCTCTCGGCCAGCCCAACCTGACCCGCTACCTGGATCTGCTGGACCAGCAGCTGCAGCCTTCCCTGCACTGGCTCGAGCTGGTGGCTATCCTGGGCCGGTACGGCTACCACGGCCACTTTGTCCAGGTGGAGGTGCGGTGGCACAACGCCACCAACCACATGCTGTTTCTGCTGCCGCACAACCACCATCTGAGCCTGAATCTCACCTCCGACATTTACGATGCCCTGCGTCGCCATGGCCTCTCCGACGGAGCCTGGCCCCCCTACGAGCTGCTCCGGGAGCAGTTCAGGCTCCTGGAAGAGGGGTTGACCAGCCTGGAAAGGTCCAAGACGCCCGACGACAACTTTACCAACTGCAGTCTGGACTACATTCGGGCGGAAGTGCCTGGCGTGGAGTGGGACCATATCTTGAGGCAGCAGCTGAACAGATCGGTGGCCGGCAATCAGGCCTTCCAGGTGGACGACTTGGCGGCCATCAAGCGGCAGGTGGAGTATCTCAACCGGGCTGACAGGCTGCTGCTCAACCGCTACAGCCTGGCGCGCTTCCTGAGCCATCTCGTGGGCCTGCCGCACAACCCGCTGGCCAACTGGACGCCGGACACCCAGTTGCTGCCCCTCCGCTGCATCCGCCACATGCGCCGCTCCCTCTACCTGCCGATGAACTACGTGTACGAGCACAGGTTCTACGCCCACCGACGGGCGGCCGACGAGCTAGTCATCCACCGAGTGTTCGAGCAGCTGCGAGGTCAGCTGGAGCTGCAGGTGGCCAGCAACCACTTCAACCTCAGCCAGGAGCTGGTCTCGGCGCTGAAGGCCAAGGCGCACCAGATGCGCATCAATGTGGGCAACTTGCCGCCCAACGTGTCCGACCAGTTCTACTGGGAGGTCGATCGCCGGTGGGTCCTGGGCGGCGACTTCTACGAGAACCACCTGAACAGCCTGCTCTTCTACTACTCGCTCGTCTCCGATCTGGAGGGCACCACGAACCAGACGGAGCGCGGCATCTGGTACAGCTTCAACATGCACCAGCCCGAGTTCGCCGACAACATAGACGCCACGCCCTACTTCTACTGCCTGGGCGACATGATCTTCGTGCCGTACTCCTACGTGAGGCTCCCCTTCTTCCACGCCGACTTCTGGCCGGCGCTGCTCTACGGGGACCTGGCCAACACCCTGGGCCACGAGATGATGCACGCCTTCGACACGGACCTGGTCGACTACGATGACCGGGGCCACTTGAGCAACTTCAGCGACCAGCTGGAGCTGGTTCAGAGGTACACGGACGCCGTGAGATGCCTCAATGACAGCGGCGTGGTGCTGAACGAGCGCACCTCGGATGTCAGCGGATCCCGGCTGGCACTGCAGACCTACGGAGGCCCCTGGATGGACAATCCGGACGACGGCCGGCTCTACTTCCTGCAGTTCGCGCACTTCTTCTGCGGCGACGAGGGCGACATATACCACGACAAAGGCAGCCAGCGCCTCAACTACGCCCTCAGCCAGGTGCCGAAGTTCGCCGAGGTGTTCGAGTGCCCGAGCGGATCGGAGATGAACTCCGCGGATCAGTGTCGCTTCTGGTAGCCGATATCCGATAGCCCGTGTGTTAGTCGGTAGTCAGTGTATAGCTTTAATTAGGAACCCCCAAGTATTGTGAATAAATTTCCATGTTTAGCAACTGAGAACGCTTCCCTTCTGCTTTCGTATGCCGCGGACCGACTCAGCCAGTGCCGACAAGGCGGACAAGTTAATTTTCAATTACGTGCCCTACGTGAGCGACCGAAAAACCGACTGGCTAGGACCACAAGATGCCCCTGCCCCTGCTCTCGCAGGAATCAAGCCCAGCCGGGGCGACGTGCGCAACTGCAGGCAGCAGCAAAACCTTTCAGTCGTCCTGCATCGACATACAAAAATATGCCAGTCGGGCAGCCAGATACACAGACACACAGCCACCCAGACCCGTGCTCCTCACGTATGCGTGTGCTTGTTGGCCCACGGTGCGTATTTCCCAGCATGTTTTTATTTATTTGCTAATTAGTACGCTTCCTGCCGCTCCGCTGCCGTGTTGCCGTGTTGGCGTGTAGCCGGAGAAACAGAACCCGAACACAGAGAACAGGATTCGAATCCGAGCCAAGTCGGGAGCCGTCAACTAGGCAACTTGTTGAAGGTCGTCGCGCATATTACTCATACGCCGCATGGGCAGGGCGTGCCGGGAGGCGCGTGGCAGGCGCCCGCCCGGGCCTTCACCTGGCAACCGCATTAATAGACCGTTAACTACATGCCGGGAACGCAGCACGTGAGCCGCGTGACAAGCAGGGGTCAAATCCAAGTCGTGGGCCATCTCTGATGAATGGCTGTCTGTCAGCTCGTCTTTGCCTCGCGACAGTCGCCGAATAAACGCGATTCGCTGAGGATGAACAATTGTTGTATTCGAGGGAACATAAGGCACGGGCAATGAATTAAACATAGATGGAAAAGTGATTTAGTTGGGGTCAAAGCATGATAGGGATCTAGCAACAACCGAAGCATTTTAAGTTAAGCTAAATACTATATTTAGTAAAGTAAGGTGTATGTGTCAGTGTACGTAAGACTAGTAAATTCCTTATTTAAAATAGTAAATAAAAAGAATTGTGACTCGATTTGTTTTAATGATGTTCATAGAGAAAGTAAAGAGGAGTTTGCATTTATCAATTCATATTACAGACTGAGCCTAGTCAGAGGTCTGAATTAATGAGCTGTTTAGCCCTGTCTGGAGCGGCATAGTGCTGAGTCTAAAGTTTTCCGAGTTTTCGGAATTGCCTGGCGGCGACTGAGGCGCGACGCATGCCGGAACATATATCGCGCCTCGGCCGCTCCAAGGCTTATCAGCGCGGGCACTCATTCATTCATGTAAGTCAAACCGACATATAGTTGGGTTTGCCTTATAATTAGGTTTAAAATAAACCGCTTCGCCGGCAGAAAGCGCGAGTTCGAGTGACGCAATCCAACTGGGGAATTGCGCATAGTGTGAATCGGAAGCCGTCGCCGCCGCCACACATCGTCAGTTTCGAACCGCACTGTAACGGCTCCGGGGCTTTGCCGGGATTTGGTGTCCGGCGTCACGTGCTCCTAGTTGCTGGCCGGACTCCGCGCCGGGGGAAACACGTGTTGCTCGCTGGGGGTACGAGTACGGTTCCGCATTGATTGATTGCTCGACGGGAAGGGGACACTGATGGGCTGACGGCGCGCCGGCTGATGAAATCACAGTTGGTCGGGGCGTCACTCGGGCGTGTAATTGGAATAAGCAAATTTCCCCGCGATATATTAGTGCCAAGAGTGCTGGCAGAGACATTGCCCGACTCGGCGATTAATTTGTTCAATTTCAATTGTTATTCCGACTAACTTCATGATAACCTGCGCCTACCTAATTAACCCGCACAGAAAGAGGAGCCGCACCCGGCTCATCCCCCGCCCAAAACAAATGCGGAAATGCCATATTCGGCGCCATCAGCACAACATCCAGAGGCCAGAAATCTGCGGCGAGTCCTCAGACTCCCGTGTCAGCGACAGAGCCCGGCTGGCACTGGCTGCCATTCGGGGCTAGTCCGTCGGCCTGCCGCCCTGTCTAGTTAGCCCGCAAAGGCAAGCCTCGTGTGTTTATTATATAACAGCCCCCGTCTGCCCGTCTGCCGAACCGAACTCCCCCCAGTCCCGATGGCATGTCGCGGCATTTTCGGCAGTGAGAGGCGACCACAATGTTTCTAAAAGTTTTTCGCCGGTTTTCGGAGATTGGTTTGTCTATTATTTTTCGTCCGTTTGTTTGAGCAACTACATATGTACGTACACATGTATGTCGCATTCGTCCAGCCGATTTCTGTTTGCCGTTGTTAGCATCATTGTTATGCCTTTTATAATAGTCGGATGTGTGTACACAGACAAATGTAAAAAACACGTGCTGGATTTCACACGAAAAGCGAACTTTTGGAGAAACAAAGCAATAAATCACATCGCATACGTTCAACTTTTTCAATGCGATACAATTATTAAAATAAATATAGACCAGAAATCCGAAATTGTGAAATTCCATTCTTTTCATTTTTTAGAAACTTTTCAGGAGAATACATATTATTGAAAGGAGATATTACTTTTTGGTAGTACTATTATAAAACCAAATATTATATATTTTTGAAATAATTATTATTTTTAATCAGGAAAATATTGCAAACACGAAATTATGATTAGATAAAATACCTAACATAAATGAAAATAAAGAGATTATAATTGGTGAAACAGTTTTTATTACAATATTTTTATTAAGTTCATGAATTTCCTTCAGAATTAAGAATTTTAATATTTTCATAAACATTAGTTAGGCTTATGTGTTTTAATAAGTTTTGCTTGCAATATAATCACACTTGTATTTAATCAAGATTTAATACTTACTTTTTGGGATTTAATATAAAATCTCGTATGTTTTCTCTTTTTTTTTTCAGTGTAAGTACTCTAAGGAAGCTAGAGCGGGCATATTTGATTTGCATACTTCTGTGAAACGATAAAGCCGAGGCCAAATATTTTAAAGCAAAACACCTTTGTGTCGCCATTATCCTTTAAAACAATGAGCTTACTGAAAAAGTGTTTTCCTGGAGGTTCTTAATACAAGCTAAAGAACCTGCTAGACTACCATTAAATTTTGTTTAATTTATGTTGATTTCTATGCAAACCCATAACAAATTTTAAGATTATTAAATTCCGGTTTTCAGCCGTCTAGTCTGTGTATCAGTGAGGCAATATCGCAATTTTAATAGCGAAATACACTTTCAACTCCAGTAATATGTCAAAAATGACTAGAGCGCTGTTCGAATCGAAACGAATAAATTCGTAACTGGAATAACTTAAAGCCGCTGTCCTAGGGCGAGAAGTGGCAGCAAACAAATAAAAGCCAAACATGCCGACAAATATTGCAGCTCTCAAAAGTATGCAATCATTTATTGAAATTTTCAGCAGTCAAGCGGCGATTTGTGTTTGCAAATGAATCCTGGCGCACACACGCCCCGCACACGCACATGTGTGAGTGGGAAAGTGCAATTAACTAACACACAAACGTTGGGCAAAGCAAATTTTAGGCGGATGATGCAGGACGCAGGACGCTGGAAGCTGGACATTGACGAGTCATAAACTGGGCTTGTATGTTTTGGTCAGTTGATTAATATGCGAGCTGTAATCATGACTCAAAGTGTGGGATCGCCGGGCCCGGGCCTGTGTGCATTGATTGCCGAGTCAGAGCAAACACCAATGACACAAATCCCGAGATGCGTAACGAGAATTTCAATTTCGAAGTGCGCCTGCGACCGGCTCAATCTTCAGCATTTTTAAATGATGCCCAAAAGGCGGCAGCGACATCCGCTGCTGGCACTCGGCTCGGCTCGTTTGCATATTAAGTCTGGGCCGAGGCAGTGTGCCCCGATTTTAATTAGTTTTAACCCGCGCCAAAAATGAGCCAAGCTGGCAGCCGTGACCAGAATCACGCAGGCCGCTCCCTTAAGTCCGGTTTAAAGTCGGGCCTGTCCTGGCCTGAGTCTGCTTGCCTAACAATAGGAACAAATATGAGTGGGAGAGAAAAACATGTTCCAATGCTAGGATGCCCATAAACACACCCGACCGACGCTTAAATACGAGCATATCGGTGATGGCCGCTCTCATGTCGGCAAACATATGAAACGGCAACGTCGTCAGCGTTGATTATTATCAAACAGACAGCGAAGAAAGACGAAAGACAGTTGTCGACAGCATCAACAACAAGATTCGTTGAGTTCCGGAGTCAAAGCCAAATTGGGCGTAGGGCTACGACCAGGACAATACTCTAACTTAGCACTCCACGAAGTACGAAAATGCTTAAAATCAACTCAGTCCTTTGGTTATGTTATTCAATCTCCAGATAAACGGTGAAAACTAAGGCCAATTATTTTAAATTTATTTTAAAATACTTTTTGGCTGGCAATTCTCTTGGCATTCAGAATGTGCCATCCAACTTTGTTTGCGTTCGGGACTGCCCGACCGGAAGCAGGGCATTAGCAGACACCCAACGGTCGCAGGGCACTTGGACTGACTCGTAAAGTCAAACGATGTGAAGACTGTGCACAAACACCCCATTTCGCCCACTAGCACTCCCAATCCCGCTCCCGTCCAGAGGCACATATGTGCGACCTGTCAGTTACACGGGCAGAGAGCCGTTCCCCGGGAACGAACCCCTGCGGCCGCCTCGCTATCTGGCACCGTTTTATCGGCAAAGCTCCCCTCACTGCGGCTTTTATTTGTCAAACAAAGTATTTTTATTGGCTTTTTTAGGCAGCTCTACCCCTCGGCCGAAGTCAGCTGACGGCCGGGCCTGACAGAAGCTCGAGGGGATCACGGGGACTGGCCTGTGCCGGCCAGGAGAAGTGGCAGGATGCGAAGGCGACGGCAAAGACGGCGCGTGCTCCTTGTCTGCTAAATACTCGACACTTGGTATGTGATTGAAATAATGCCTGGCGATAATCCGTGCCTTATTAAATGGTCCTGCCAACACATTGGCAGTCGCCACTGGATTTGGGTCTGGCAGCTATACACCTCCATATGGACCCGGCCCAAATGAAAATCTGTTGCTGCGACACTTTGACAGCCATTCGCCTTTCAATATATCACCTTTGCTTATCAATAACTCATCTGAAAATAAATTGCCTAAAGTGTCCCCCTAATAAAGGTGGACTCCCGTAGGCCTCCATAAAACTTTAATGAGAAATACCTTTCGCCGACCTTTATGTTGCTCAAACAAACTGTGAACGCTGACAAAGTGTTATTAACAGCATTTAACTTGTGGCTCGAATATAAAACAATATTACCGCGTGTGTTGCGGGGCCACAGCAACTTTTGCAATATGGCCAGGAATTAGCAAATCCAAAGATAACAACGAGGAGAGCGAAGGCTGGCGTCAAAAAGCCAAGGCTCTAATACCCTAACTACTCTGTGATCCTCCCTAAAATAGGCAAGGATAGAGTATTCTCATCCGAGAGCCTCTCAATCTTTATCTGTGGACATACAAAGAAGACGATTGGCAAAGTTTCAAGTTGAAAGTAAAACTCCGCGAGCAAGTCCCAAAGATGCAGGTGGACTTCCGTGACTTCTCGCACAAACTGCAGAACTCAATGAAAGGGCATAAAAGTGAACACCCAGGCGGGGAAAAAATTAAATGCAAACAACGAAATTGGGTGGCAGGCTGCTTAGATACGAAAATGCGTCAATAAAGGGCAGATTCGATTAACTCGCGTTTGGGAAACGGGGGGCGGGAGATTAGGACTCAATGCGACGGAATCCAATCAGTGGCCCAAATGGGCGCGGAGGGGAGTTGACATTGAAAATTAGGAAAATTACCGCATGGGGCGGTTGCCACACAGCTACCCTTCTCCTTCCCCTGCCGATCTGCGCCCCCATTGCCATATATCTTGGCTGCATTTGTAACCAGTGCCAACACAACCGCGACACACCGCAAATTTCACTCTGGCGGAGGAGGGTTACTTATGAGTTATGCGACCCCGCACACAGAGCAAACATTCAAAATTCGATTATCTAACAGAACAAGCCTGCCTGATTTAATGACTGATTGGTGCATATATAAAACATATAAAATAAAACGTTTTTTGTTCTGCTTTTATTCATGGGGAAGCCAGCCCTGGAGTGAGCTTCTTCACCTAGTAGTCACAGGTCAGTCCATCAGGAGGTCAACATCTGAACCCAACCACCCCATTTGTGTGAGCTGAACAGCCAGGCACACACACTTCCATATACAAAGCGCTGTCGGCGATAAAGTTAATTTGCTGATTACAAAGTAACCTCTTCGCCATAATTTATGAGACAAGGTGTACGGCGCTGTTGGGCAGTCAGTGGCGGAGTCGGGCACACCCGAAATTCGGATACCCTGTACTTATTAACTAACTGAACAAGTCAAGTGTTTATTTTAGTTACCGAACATTTCTTCACTACCATTTTATGCACTTAATCCGAATTAGAGAGATCCTGTAAGCGCCTCTCAAATTTACAATTAAAATTGAGCAGCTCATGGTCGGCAGGCTGGTGCCTGAAGGAATATTTTTGGCATCTAGAGCATCTTTACTTCAGTAAATGTATAATATTTTTGGATTTGGTTATAAGATAGTTGAAAAAATTATAAATATTTATTACTAATATTCCCTTTAGGTTAAAACTCAACCACAAAAACAAAAGGAAAATAGGTATGCGAAATAAAAAACTGCTCAACAAAGACTGAGGCCCGACTATGACATGTTCTGACCATACCTTACTCCTCATTGTTGTCCTTAGCTGTGAAGTCTCAACCGAGCGAAAGGGCAACAAAGGGCCACCTAAGTATATAGAAACGGGTTGTCGCGGATCTCTGTTTAGATTTTATTAAGCCATGACAGGGCACACATGGGGGCAGAGCCCAAAAAAAAGATCACGATCACGTTAAAAATATATGCCGTACTCCCAAAAAAACATTCTATTATATGTAAACCTCCCTAAAGAACTGGCAAAGAGGTCTTGCCATGTCAGTAGGTCCGTACGCAAGAAAACAACTCTTATTAATTTGACTAGATCACAAGTTCCCCAACCTATTCGACCAACATGACAGTTTTAAAACCTGCATATAAGCCCAATAAATATTTTCATATCAAGTTTTTCCAGTGTAGCTCATTACCTACTCAAGCTTTTTCATTCAGCGAACTAACTAGGAAAATATTTGAAAAACTAAACTATTTCTTTGAAAAATGCCGCCAACTGATAAGTTTTAGTTTGAAGCTGCGTTCGCCTTTTTTTCTCATCTTCGTCAAGAGGTTTTCTTTTGGATTTTTGCTCGGGTTTAATCTGGCCTAATCTTAGCTGGAATTTAAGTATTCCGAAACATTTATGCTTCAAGACATAATATGAACCTGCAAATCAAGAAGGAGCCCTTTGAGTTGGTATTGTGTTTACTTTAGAATGAATCCCAGCTGTGCTATTTCTTTGATACGTTTTCTTTTTACTCGATATCCCTCGAGACCGGTACCTTCACCTGAACCTGACCATAACCCCGGATTGTGGAAGCAGTTGCTTTCTTTCCTTTTTTCCCGTTCAAGATAAAAACTCGCCACACTCGCAACAATGGCAGCAACAACAACTGCCACTAAACTGTTCAAAAATTCAGGCGCAAATATTTGTTTCTTGGTCTGTTTGTTTGCTTGTTTGTAAAACTAATGAAATTTTTGCCATATTCGCCAGGCGGCTTCCGACCCAAAGCGAAAAAACATAAAACTTGACCGCAAAAAAAAATTAAAAGAAGAACCCGAAAAAATTAACGCCACCTTGGAAGCCAGGCATCAGGCAGGACAAGAAGCAGAGAAAGAAATATTAGACAAAGATGGTAGCGACGGCAATGGGCCAGGGCTTGAAATCAGGAGGCAGAGTGTAAAATACAAAGCTAGCGGGCAAAGTCAGAGCGCGCCAGCCAGATTATTATGTCAAGTCACGTTTATGAGAGTAATTTCGACAAGACAACCCCCCGCCTCTGCCAGGCCAGGACCATCTGCACGGAGCTCCGGAGCTCCGGACTCCGGACCGCGCCCCACATCCGGAGGACGCTTGTTAAACGGCGAACGCGACATTGCAGCAGTTAAGACACCGCTCGCGGCCAGTCAATAAACCGTTAAAACATCACTAGGAACAGAGGCAACGGAGAAATATATATTTTTTGGATGCCCGCAGTGCAACTCTTCTTCAGTTTAAGGAAGGCCGAAAATCATACAGCTCGAATTGGGAGGACTAAATCTTGTTTTTTTGGTGCAATTCCTACTAAAAGTATTCGCCTGTAAATTAAAATAAACATCTTTATCAAGGAGAAGGTCCTTTAGCTTTCTGGATATATTTCGACTCCAATCATGATTATAAATCGAGTATTGAGTTATTTGCAATTTTAATACAACAAGCAGTTTTATCTTAAAGCGACGACGACATGAGAATATGCTTTCTATGGAATTTAGTGGTACAATGGTGATAGGCATTTTAGAATACACTCCTTTTCTGTTCGTTCTGTTCCGTGAAAAAATATAATGTTGCTTAAATGCATTGCCTTTTCCTGTTCAGCTCTCATAAGGGGGTAGATGCCCTTAGAATGTTTGAAAAATATTTTTTTTTTGCATTTTCTTAAAGTACATATATTTGCCTGTTGTACCTCAAATTTTTATTAAGATTCGAGAAATATTTTTGAAGCTTAGATTAGAAAGTCGCACCGTGGGGTGTAGAACTGTTTGTGAAATTTTAAACGCGTTTTTCTGAAAACTGTGTTTTTTCATTCGGTGACCACTATAACTCAAAAACCACTTGTTGGATATTGATGAAATTTAGTTATTAAGCCTTGAAAAGTGCAAATTAAAGCAGTGCATGATACTTTCACTGCGATTTTCTTAAAATTGGTACGTGATGGAAACTTTTCAGTTTCGGACTAGTAATGTACCGGTTCAGATCTATCAGAATCAATGGCTTTTATTCGCCGGCATTTTTTAAACTAAAGGTTTACTTTAAGATTATTAATTTTAAATGATCCAGAAGGCTGCTGTAATGGTCACCGTGGGGCACGAGGGAGAGGGTCCAACAAAGATGGCAATGATTTAGCATTCATAAAGAAGAAAACATCTTGTGTCCTTCACTATTATAATCATTTATATTTCAACTAAATTATTGCTAAATATGACAGATATCAGTGTAACAATTTTATTCATAGAAATTTATCAAACACTTGAGCAGAGTATTTCAAGAAATGATTACATAAACGCTGAAACGTAATTAGTTTTATCTTAATCATATATTATTAAACTGAGTACGGATTTGATAAGCATTGCTTATTAATAAAATAGCTATCTATTTCCACGGTTAGAGTTATGACACTGTCCAATAAAGCTCTCTGTAATTGTCCATGAAAATTCAACCAGAACTTGAGCAGTAATCTATAAGAAATAATAATATAAAAATATGCTAGATCCGACAATGATCTTGACAGAATTGTAAAATTAATTTTTACATTCATTATATTTATAAAACAAGAACATAACATTTCCAAATACACATTTATTCAGAATGAATATTAGGTTCCTAGAAAATAGGGTTAAACAAATAAGGACCCGCAATGTATTTCGTGCTGACTAGTGTCCACATTAGCCATAAAAGACTCATAATAATGGTAAACTATCATCAGTTATCAAAGTGTTGCGATGCGTTCAGTGTGGCTTTCTACGGCTATTTTGTGCCTCATTGAGTTCTCCACGCAGGCAGAACCCATTGAGCTGGTAATGTTCCAGCTGAAATTAATCACTTTCTACTATATAATATATTAATATCAACAGATTTTAGCTAGTCCCACCGCTAACCAAGAGAAAGTGCACAGGTAAGACTGTTTTCGGTGTAAACTTAAGTTAATGCGAATAATAATTACAGGCAAAAACTGGAGCTAGATGCGATATACAAGAAAGCACTGTCCAAAATCAACGATAGCCTCGGTAGTCTGAGTACCGCCAACATCGTTCAGCAGATTATCGAATTGAATGCAACAGGGCTTCCGCAGACCTATCCATCGCAGTGTCCCACTCAGCCCACATCGCACGGCATTTACACAGTTCAAGTGGCGGGACTGGATCCTTTTCAGGTGTCATGCGACGCGAGAACTTCCGGACCGGGCTGGACTGTGATTGCCCGTCGCACCAGCAATCAATTGAATTTCTTTCTCGGTTGGGAGGACTACAAGAAGGGATTTGGCGATCTCACAAAGGACTTCTTCATTGGATTAGATAAGCTGCACGCCATAACCAAGTCACAGCCCCACGTCCTGTATATACATCTGGGGGACTTCGAGGGACAGACGCGCTATGCGCATTACGATGACTTTTTCGTTGAAAGCGAAAACCAATTTTATGCAATGACAAAGTTAGGCAGATTTACCGGCGATGCAGGCGACTCTCTGATCCATAACAAGAACCAAAACTTCTCAACTTACGACAGAGACAACGATGCGTGGGATAAGAACTGTGCCGCGGAGTACATGGGTCCTTGGTGGCATATCAATTGCACTAATAGGTAGCAATTGTTAACTAAAATTACGCTTGTTTATTATGGCTTCTAAAATCTTTTTGTTTTAGTAATCTGTTCGGCCTGTATGTCCACGGAGAAGAAGGCGACATTTTGAAATGGAAGGGGATGGTCTGGCACACTTGGCGCAACGAAAGTTATTCGTATAAAGTCATGCAGATGATGGTTCGGCCCAAATGCTTGTGCTCAATGAAGAAGTAGAGTGAATGCCTTTCAATCCGAAAATTGAATGAAAGTTGGCAGGAGTACGACGATGAAAGCGCACCAAGTGGAGGGCAGCAGCGACAGAAACATCGAGGTGTCAAGCTATGTTTTACACATCTAGTCACCATAAACCCACATTGTAACATTTTTGCTTACAGAACTATTCTATGCTTTATTTTCTAAACACATGGAAAATAAAAATTTGGCAAGCCGCACAGTTTTAAAAATGCTATTAATGACAATTCCTATACATATAATTTGCTACTTCCTATAATTTGGTTAGCTGCTTCGAGTACTTTGCAACTATCTTAAAATGCAGCTACGTTAAATTTAATATTTTTTTAACAATAAAGAGCTATTTTATAGAACCAAAAAAAAAATTAAGAAAAATTAATAAATAGTAAGTATAAAAACAGTTAAGCAAATTATAGTTTACTATAAGTAAAATGAAAGTCATAACAAAAGCAAGTCCGTAAAACCCAATAACATACATGTCCACATGATTCTGTTTCATAGAGACCTTTCTCCTTGGCCTCTTTCAATCAAATTTTCAATGTTTTATTTTTGAAATGTATTTTGGCGCCAGGCTTGCAGTTCTACGTTTAATATTTGTTTCTCTGTTCTAAGTTCTATGATTTTTGTGTCTATGTTCTACGTTCTTTGTTTTATGTATCTATGTTCTACGTTCTATGTTCTACGTTCTACGTTCCACGTTCTACGTTCTATGTTCTATGTTCTACGAGTTTTGATTTTCTGTTTGGTTATATATTGCCTTGGTAAAGTGTGGAATTCGATGTTATATTTATTAAAATTTCATTTTTCGGTATTGTGCATAAAATGGAATACGCTTTTTATTAAACCTTTGCTAATATCATCCGAAATGAAATCTTTAATATTCTATATTTATAATGCAAATTGGCGCCTTGAATTCTTTTAGTTATGCAAATTGGCGCCCTGATATTCTTTCTATTTGTAATATTTGTAAGTGTCTATGTTCTATGTTCTACATGTTCTATATTTTGTTTGTTTTGAAATACACAAAAAGGAAAACCTTTTTACAACAACTTTGCAAATATCTTTGTTAATAAAATCATCAACGTTCTTATTAGTTGTGTAATTTGGCGCCTTTTTCTCTTCTTAATATATAGGTATGTGTTCTATAATTTTTGCTTTCTATATTTACAGAATGTTCCTCTTGTTAACCTTTGTATTTTAAATATATATTCTATGTTTTTGCTTGCTATTAGTAGTGCTTGCTTGTAGTGTAGGAGTCATATGCATTGCAAAAGGATACATCATGTCGGAATGCAGAGGCGTGAGGAAGGGGGGGGCGGAGGCGTTGGTGCTGCTGGCAGCGAAGTAAAGAGGGCAGCAAGCAGCTCACAGCAACAACAGTAACAACAACTACTGTGTAAATTCCGGTTAAAGCTCTGTTTTCGTTAATTGCAACGCTTACTCTTCGGGTTAATAAAAATAAAAACCCTTAAAATTGAAAAAGTATTCAAAGGGTTAATAAATAAACCCATTGAGGCGACGCACTATCCGAGAAACGACACTGCCCCCGAAAATTGATTGGGTTTAGAGTAAACTGTAGCACTGAGTTCGAAATATTAAGATTTGATGATCCCATTGTGCTAGTAAAACATGATCCAGTTTGTTTTAAAATTTGGCCACGCCCAGTATTTTTGTCACGTGCTCAGATATTTCCCTCGAATTGAAATCTTCAATATATACACATATCCAAAAGATATTCTCTTTGCTTTGTGATAATGATCACCTTGTCACATTATGGGACTTTAATCGCCCTGCTCTTTCATGGTTGCCATCCATGGATAGTAACGCTTCCGTTCCTAGCACTCCTCACGAGTTTGTTCAGGGTGTTTTGGATTTGTCATTGGTTCAGCTTAACTCAGTGGGTAATTGCAACAAGAAATTTCTTGATCTGGTTTTTGCATCCGAATTTGCTAATGGTTTCGTTTCACGAATACTCCATTATCATTGCCGGAAGACAAGTATCATCCAACTCTTGAGATTCTTTTAGAATCTATATCGCCTGAAACGTTCTTACCTGCTCTTACCTTGATCGTTCCAAATTTTTGGCTCATAACACTACATGTTACAATAACTACCTGAACCGTTGCAAAAGACAGTTTTTCGACAACCCTAAACAATTCTACGCTTTTGTAAATTCAAAACGAAAATCATCTCTGATTCCTTAATCTCTTCATTATAATAATATAAAAGGCTTTATTGATCTAGACAACTCTAATTTATTTGAAAATTTCTTCCAAACAACATACTCTTCTCATAATTATAATTCTTCCACCTATCCGTATTCGCTCTCACACTCAAATTCTATCAACTTGCCTATAATTCACTAGACGACATTTATAAGTATCTAATGAACATGAAATCGTCATTCTCTGCCGGTCCCGATCTTATTCCAAGTTGTCTCCTCAAAAAATGCGCCAGTGCCCTGTCAGGTCAATTGGCTAAACTCTTTCAAATGTCTCTCGACAAAAGCTTATTTCCTGATTTGTGGAAGGAATCGTTTATCATTCCTCTCCATAAGAAGGGCAGTGGTCGGATATTTCTAGCTACCGAGGGATTTCGAATCTCAGTGCCATACCCAAATTATTTGAAAAACTAATAACCTCTCAGCTGCAGCATCAATGTTTTCAATAATGAGCCCTTCTCAGCATTGATTTATGAAGCGTCGGTCGACGACAACCAACCTCCTGGAATTTATTTCAATCATATGAGATGGTTTAGTAACAAAATGTAATCAGATGTTATCATCACCGATTTTTGTAAGGCCTTTGACTCTGTCAATCATTTGCTACTGCTTAGGAAACTTGAACTGTTAGGATTTCCATATAATTTATTAGATTGACTTTCCAAATACCCACTTCAACGAGCACAGAGAGTTTTATTCAACAACACATTGTCGAATGTTGTCTTTGCTACATCAGGTGTTCCCCAAGGCAGTCACCTTGGTCCTGTCCTGTTTGGTCTGTTCATAAACGACCTGCCAAGTACTATTTACAATTCACAGGTGCTTATGTACGCGGATGATGAGAAGGTGTGTTTAAATCTTACGAGCCCCTTGTCCCACTTACGGCTTCAAGAGGACTTAAATAACCTTAACACTTGGTGCAACGATAACATGTTGTTCCTTAACCATTCTAAATGCAATTTCATGTCATTCTATCGTAAAAACCCTTTACTTACAAATTACTCGTTGTGAACAAGCGGATTGGAACGTATTTATAAGGTTAACGATCTTGGAGTACTATTTTGCCACGACCTAAACTTTGCTGAGAACATTACCATAACAGTAAATAAAGCTAGGAGTGTGCGTGCTTTTGTTAAGCGTTGGTCAAAGGAATTTGATGATCCCTACATAACCAAGCATCTTTTTTCTTCTCTAGTCCGGCCCATACTTGAGTATGGTCTTCCCAATATCAGGTTCAGTAAGCTCTACTAGAGTCATAGCAGAAACAGTTCCTCTTGTTTGCTCTGCGTGGGCTATTCGTGGACCCTCATCATAATCAACTACCACCATAAGCCGCGAGACTGCTGCTCTTAAACATTCCGTCTCTCCTGGATCCGAGAACTTGTACGGAGTTCTTTTCCTGCATAAATTCAGGGACGAATTGACTCTGCTGCACTGCTAAGCCGAATTCAGTTTTCGCATTGCACACGTTATCCACGGGATTCATGATGAAGGCTGGCTGCAGCAGCGGCAGTCGCACCAGGGACAGCAGCTCCGGGATGTGCTGCTCGGGGGCAGTGGCGTCGTGTCGCACCCACGACATCAGACTGTGGAAGACATCCTGTTCGGAGGGTACATTGAGATCATCGCTGCACAGCAGCTTGCCCAGTTGATCAGCGTTTAGCTGGAATAACTCCTGATTCTGGCACACCTGCATAAAGTACTGGCAGGTGTAGGCCTGCACCAGCCGTAGCAGGGTGCCGAATCCAAGGCAGTTGGATGGATGGAGCTGGCGGGCTAGCAAGTTTCAGCGCGTCGTCGTGGTCGCGGCACTGAAAGAATTCGTCTTGGCTGCCGGACGATTTCAGACTGCCCAGCCTCCGAACAAAAATTTACCTCAATGACAAAAGTTAACCTGACATGGAAAAATCGGCCGTAAGGAAATTTTTTAAGTTTTATAATTCAAATTGAATTTTCATTTATAAAACGTAGTGGATACTATTTTATTTTGTGATATTTCCAAAAAAACTTTCTTTTCATAAAAGGTAAGGCTGCATCGATTTTTGTTAGATTTTCTCAAGATCTATGCTAGAAATATAACTTGGCTCCTTGTTATCCTCATTTATTTCTGTCTTTGTTCTATGTTTTAAGCTTTCTATATTTTGCTTGCTAAGGAAAAATATACAGAAAGCATGCGCAAAAATGTTCTAAGAAACTACACATATTTGCATCCAATTCAAAACGATAAAGCTTTTCAGACGTCATTAAGCTTTTTTATCGTATTTTACGGTCTTGTAACCGTGGTGACAAGGTTTCCAGCTGAACTTAAGGTAAAATGTCAGCGTAAGTAAATAATTAAAATGTTTACATTTTTCATTCAAGTTTTATTCCCATGAATTCTATTTCTGGTGCTTTAAAAGCTGAAAAGAGCATTCAAAATGTAAAACTAACTGACTGAGCAATATTTAAGCTTGCGAGAAAGATATGGGTCCTTACAAATGATTTAAAATAAATAAAATAAAATTATATGTATATATAAATTTGTTAGTCAATTGTAGTGCAGGTTCTTTGTTATTTACCTCTTTTGTTTTTGAGTGTAGTGAATACATGTATTTTGCAAATAAATGTATTACAAAATACATAGAATTATATTAACGACATGTTTTTAAAGATTTCGGGAATAATTCCTTAATCACATAATTACGTAGATACAGTATTTACTAGACGTCTCGCTCGTTTCCAGTAGAACTGTGGTACTTTGATAAGTGCAAAGAATACAAACTCGAGGAGGCTGATAATTGAGCATCCCAAGCAAAGCTGACAAATTCCTCCAAATGAAACTGCAAGAAGGTGTTACAAATGGAATATATAGAAACGTACGTATATGCGCAACCTACCAATCAAGTCAACCCAGGTGTAGACCAAGTTGGTCTTGTAGACCAGCATGGAGGGTTTCTTAAAGAACACATTGAGCCAGGTGTTCTTGGAGCGGCTCGAGTTCGACTTCAGCCAGGGCTGCTGGACACTCTTGCGCATGTCAGTCACCAAGGTCAGGGACTTGCAGTTGTGCAGACACTCGCAGAGCAGGCCGGACTCCTCCCTGTGAACGTACGGGTGCTCCCCCGGCTGCTCGAAGTTCTGCAGAAGGTGGTTGTGGGCCGACAGGCACGGCAGGTCCTTCAGCCGGCAGGCGGCGTACTCGGAGGGCGGGTAGAACAGATCCAGGGTGCAGTTGCAGTAGCGCAGCAGATATCGCTGCTGGCACTCGGCCAGGCAGTTCTCCATCATGTACTTCTCTCCCTCCAGGGTCTGGAAGTGTTCGCTGTCCTGCTCGTAGTCCATCACGCAGCGCCGCCATCGGGAGGACATGCTCAGGGTGCTGTCGTCGAAGTAATGGTAGACGGCTGTGACGGCCACATTGGTCCGGTAGTAGGGTACAACCTCGATGGGGAAACCGAACCACACATCGGGCTCCACCACGTTCAGCTGTGGAATATGCTGTTCGCTTAGAGACCAGACTCCAAAGATTCGTACCCACCAGAAATCCTTTCTGAGCAGTATTCCCTGGAGCATGGCTGTCTTCTTGGAGCCGCAGCTGGAGAAGCAGCCCCGTATTTAAACCGGTATCCGTGCCTCGTCGCTGCTCCAGCTCATTGAAGGCCAGGCAAAACCCCAAGGGCAGCCGGCGTGGTCTGAAGAGCTTACAGCAGTTCCGGGACGCGGTTTGCCAGTGGCAATCTGCTAGGATCTCGTCACACCTCCAAGACAGCTCCATAACAATCTGCGTAAAGTTAAGGTGATTCAGGTGGCCCAGGTACTCCCCCTGCAGGGAATCGAACACGTTGAACTGACTGAAGCTCAAGCCGTCGTAGGCAGTGAGAATGCGCTCGAAAAGTGCCTCCTGGACCCCCGTAATGTGGTATCGCTGCTTGACCTCCGGCAGCCGGGACCAGTTCAGTCGGTTTCTGTTGCAGATGATGACCACCGGAAAGGCGATGTGGTGGATGGGGGCGTGCGAGTGGGCTACGATGGTCTTGAACTGCCTGCTGTGGTACCGCTCTCCCAACAGGTAGCTCACGTAGATGAGTACCGAGCAGGCAGAGATCAGGGCGAGGGACCACAGGAATCTGGTAGGGGAATCCGCTGATGCAGTCGCTCTAAGTCAATAAGTCCTGGTGCTTTTCTTACCGCATTCTTCGCCGCATCGTCGGCAAAAAGAGCAAGTATAGCCCATGGATGTGTGACCTGGAGATGTAGCTCTCCAGAAGCTCCATCCAAGCCGTGTTATTATTTGGGAGATACCTTTTTCGCCAGGCTTCTGCAGGCAGAGCCCGCTTGTCTTTGCGAATGGGACCAGTGACCATAGTGTAGTTTCTTCTTTACAAGAGAGTCGAGGCTTTTATAGCAAAACCTGCTTATATATAGGGTAATAAAAAGGTCTGGTTAATATTTAAAGCAATTTAAAGATTGATACTAGTAATAAATATTTTAAACTACCAATATGTACTGATGTGTATAAAAGAGCATTAAAAAATAAAGCATTCATATTAAATTAACAAAAAATACATTCCACTTGCAAGGCAAGGTTAGGGTATTCAAACTTCCCATAGTAACCTGATTGGGGGTAATTCCTAATCAGTGTTTGCAAATCATTCGCGGTAGATAGCATTCAATTGAACTTATTTCGGTGCCAATTAGTTTGACACATTTAGCTGGCTGCTTGGGGGATGCAAATCGGGTCAAATCTCCAGAGGATACTGGCTCGATTGGCGTGACCTTTGGGCGGACAGCCGAGTTAGCCTTATAGATTATGGCTTATTGGCGCCAAGCACGTCAGACTCAGTCAGTTGGGTTCTGGGACATGACAAGGCGTTAATCGGGACCTAATTACCGACTGCATTCCGGCACGCATATTGGTGAGTTGGTATAAAAGTCCTGGGTCGTTCAGCGACCAAACTCAGTCCGGAACCGTCATGACGCTGGTCTACTTTTCATCGCCGAATCCGTCGCCGCCTTCACTACCCCGTCGCTATGCCCACAAGCTGGCGCAGTCCGCCTGGCAGCTGGCCCTTCGCTTCGGAAGACGCACCACCATCCATGGGCTGGACAGGCTCCTCACCGCCAAGGCCAGCCGGTGGGAGCGCTTCGTCTGGCTGTGCACCTTCGTCTGCGCCTTTCTGGGGGCGGTGTACGTGTGCCTGATCCTCTCGGCCCGCTACAACGACGGCCACTTCCAGACGGTGGTGGACAGCACGCGCTACCCGGTGTACCGCATCCCCTTTCCGGTGATCACGATCTGCAACCGAAACCGCCTCAACTGGCAGCGCCTGGCCCAGGCCAAGTCCCGGTTCATGGCGAATGTCAGCGACCCCGCCCTGCTGTCGCTGTTCGAGCGCATTGTGGGCAGCTACGACGACGCCTACTTCGGCCACTTTCAGTCCTTCGAGCGGCTGCGCGGCCAACCGACGGAGCTACTCAGCCACATCAACTTCAGCCAGGTGGTTGACTTCATGACGTGGCGCTGCGACGAAATGCTCGCGGACTGCATGTGGCGCCACTTCTCGTACAATTGCTGCGACATCTTCTCGAAGAGGCGGAGCAAGAACGGGCTGTGCCTGGCCTTCAACACCCTGGAGACCGACGAGGGCCGGCGCATGCAGCTACTGGATCCCATGTGGCCCTGGCGCACAGGATCGGCGGGTCCTATGAGCGGCCTCTCGGCGCGGGTACTGATCCAGGCCAGCAATCACTGGCCGGGCCGGCACAACGAGAAGGGCATCGACGTCATGGTCACCGAGCCGTTCGTCTGGCACAACACTCCATTCTACATTCCCGCCAATACGGAGACGGCGCTGGAGATCGAGCCCATCATCTACTTCTACGACAATGACACACGCGGTGTGCGCTCCGACCAGCGCCAGTGCGTGTTCGATGTGAGTAAAAGCAGACTTCAGCCAAGGTGTAATAAGTATCAGGCTCGAAGGACCACGATTCTAAGGATTCTAAGCCAATATGCAGGCAGGAGTCGGACAGCTGTGTTCCAAGATCACTTTGAGATCGGAGAGGAAGAAGACTGGCAGCGAAGAGTCCGTTTAATTATTAACATTTATTAATGGTAGCTTCTTGATTAGAACTGTACTTATATCTAAGGGAGACAAGTTTCGGGAGTGCGGGGTGCTCAGCTTAGGAGAATTGGAAGGAGGAAGTGAGAGATTGAAGTGCGAGACACTGTCTCTCTGTAACATTCGATTTAAAGCTTGATCGGCAATCACTGTAAAGTTGGCGAAAATAGGAATTCCTCTACTCTGTTAGTGGGATTTTAATCTAGGCCCTAACTCAATCAAATCCTTCCCTAATTTGCGCATATTTTCATACTGACCGCAACCCAGGACGAACACAACAGCGATGACTTCAAGTCGCTGCAGGGCTACGTCTACATGATTGAGAATTGCCAATCGGAGTGCCATCAGGAGTACTTAGTGCGCTACTGCAATTGCACAATGGACTTGCTTTTTCCACCGGGTAAGCACGTTTCGCCCAACCGCAACACAGCCTTTCGAACTCACCCAACCACTAATCCCTCTGCAAAGGCCAATATCGGTCATGCCGGTCGCAGGATTTGCTCTGCCTGGCGGAGCACAATGGTAAGTGGGAAGTGGGAATTGGCCAAGGCCCCAGCCTCTGACCCATAACCTTCATCCGCAGACCTGCTCTCGTACTCCCACCAGCCAGGCGAGAAGGGCTTTGTCCGGAACAATTTCGAGGGGATGGTCTGCAAGTGCTTTCGCAACTGCTACTCCCTCAACTACATCAATGACGTCCGTCCAGCTTTTCTGCCGCCGGACGTTTATGGCAATGCCTCATATGTTGATTTGGACGTACACTTCCGCTTCGAGACCATTATGGTATATCGCACAAGTCTCGTTTTCGGCTGGGTGGACTTAATGGGTCAGTATGCAATCTTTTCAAGTCAACCAATCACCTCTAAAGCGGCACATGACGAATGCACAGACTAACACTAGTTTATTATTCCCTCCTTGCTCAACCACTTCCTTTTAAGCATTATAATATTGATTGAACTGTAATTGGTTTATTGATAACAACTTGTCCAATTAGTTGGGTCGTTCCGTGGTCCAATTAGACCAAACAAATCCTGACTAACTTATAGACAAAACCATATTTAATAGATTGATTTGATTAAATCTGTAGGTAACCACCCCTCTTGATGTTCCCACAGTTAGCTTTGGCGGCATTGCCGGACTTTTTCTTGGCTGTTCCCTAATTAGTGGCATGGAGCTGGCCTACTTTCTGTGCATTGAGGTGCCGGCCTTTGGCCTCGACGGGCTGCGCCGCCGATGGCAGGTCCGGGGACAGAAGAATATGGCCACGACCACGCCCACTCAAACGCTGAGTTTCCGTCAGAATACTCCCAGCCAGCTGATGGAGAACTACGTCATGCAGCAGAAGGCCGATCAGGCGCGCAGGCAGAAGGCGAATTTTCAAAATTGGCAGCGACTAACGTTCGCCCATAAGCATGTTATTAGCAAGTAAATAATGCGATCCAATAAAATATATATTTGCACGAAATCATTGGCGGAAAAGGTCCGACTAAGTGGCTGGTGGTTGATAGTTAGCGTACTCGGCTGGCATTGAGTCAGGCAACAAATTGCGCTCATTTTTCAGGCTCCCAATTGTCAGCAACCCCTCGAGAACCCGTCTTTCTCAGACACTCGAGAAACTGGGTGTCTGCCTCCTCTGGCTGGGCTCTGGTTGCGGTTCCTGGCCGCACGTTGACAGCTTCATTGCCAGACATTGTTAATCAAAATTGAGGTTAAGTTGTGCCCCCAAACCCGGTGGCCTCTGTGGGAAACACTTTGCCGGAAGTTTATTGAGACATTTACTTGGCCCGATGCCGAGCTAGCCCTTGGAGCCCAAGAGGCAGTTGCGAACCAATTAAGCTGAGTTTGTATGTTGGGCTAGGTTTGGGAACTGAACTCTTAATGGAAGCTCGTGTGCGCCATTTCATTTGCTTAAAAATCAACTCACCAAGTGGGAAAAGCCACCAATTATTCTTCGTTTGTAATAAATATAAAAAATATGGATATACCCCATAGAAATTAAAAATACGTTTTACAGTAAGTATTTCACATCCTTACTCGTAGAGATCTCTTTCATTCCTGCAGCACGTAGAAAGTATACTTGTTTTTCTGCCCATTTAACCCTTCTCCTATCTAAACATCTGGGTGTTTTAACGAGTTTAACGTTCCTTAATTCTAGTCGTCAATAACCTAATAACATTTAAAATTTATATACACTCCTGCAGTCAGACCCATTAAGTCAAGCGTACCTATTGACCTAGGAAGGCTCAACCCAAACGTTGTCTACATTCCCTGTTCCCAACTAGTGTCATTGGAGCGAGCAATCTAGTGAAAAGACCGCAGCGTTCACCGTGGGGAATTAAATTTAAAAATGTCACATTTGATTTGTGTCACATCGACTCAATGCCAACACTGGGGGCAGGTAAGTGGCGTTAGTTTGGGACTGGTAAAATATTTACGCTGTCAGCGCGCAGTTGATGAAGTCAACTTGTCAAACAGTGTTGGCTCCTGCACTCGCTGGAATGTGGAACACGGCACGAGCAGCAGACTACGGGAGGAGGGATTGGCCAATAAACGTCACGGCAGACTCTTCCCTTCCGCTTGTGGCGCGACGTGGATGTGGAAGTCTTTGTTCCCGGCGCATTGACACAATTTGACAAGGCGTCGACGCTTTCACATTATCATTCACAACTTCTGGCACCTAGACCATTGCAGTACATGCTCAGGTAACTAGACTTGGTATCGGGAATTTGAGAGCCATTAAAACTAATATATGCCAGCTAAAATTAGTCAAAGCACCTCTCAACGAGGTAAGATAAATGGGGCGATCGCATCTTCGAATTACTTAATAAGCTCCGAAAATTCCCAATTATATTCTTCATTAGTGCCTTTTTCACAATTAATTTTTCACTAACGTGTATTGCAAGTTGTATACCCTTGGAGTTATATACGACTTCCGATGTCAATTTATACAGGTAGACGAACAATTACTACTTTTTTACTCTTATCCGACCGATTTTCGAATTGGAGTCATCGTTTCGAAAAGTCTTGACAAGATGGGCGCGTAAAGGTATTTAGGCTGGGCGATATACTGAAATAGCAATTTTATAATATTTTGTTGCACATTGCTTTGGGTACCGAGTATCTCAAAGCCGAGCTCGACTGTAGCGTTCTTATTTTGTATACTCGGTACCCATAAGGCAGAAGGCTATCATAACTACGTGTAAGCCGAGAATGTATGTAACAGGCATCTCCGAACAGATCTCAGATCAATATTAAATTAAATTAAAAACCAAAATTAAAATTCAGAGCCAACATTCTTATCTGTTCCACGCAGATCAAATTTGTTTCAACATTTGGCCACGCCCACTGACGCCGTCGAAAATTAAAAAAACGTATAACCATATACTTAAGATAAATACGGGCTTTTAAAGTTTGAGTGAAATCCGGAAGTTTTAACCCCAATGTGTGGTACTCAATAGTTACTAGCAACATTTGTCTGTTTCGGGTTTTGGTCATGTTTATATTCATGATCCATTTAATTTCATCCACAATGCTTTGGGTACCTGGTACCTCATAGTCGGTCACACTCGACTGTAGCTTTTCTACTTGTTTCTGATCCATATTGACCATTAGATTGGCATATCTGGCTTATAAGACTGCTACCTAATCGGCTTACCCTGCTCTGAAAATGTATTTAAACGAGGTTGCGTTTTCAAGTTGCACATAAATGGAAAAGCTGCTGTTTGAATCAGCTTGGAAACATTTTCCTAGCTGCGCATCCTTTATTTCAAATAAAAAATCAAGGACATCTGTTACGAGGCGACTCTTTGTGGATGTGTGCGTTCCCAGTGGACGCAAGATTAACTCTTATTTCATGCAGACGCAGTCAGGATAAGAAACGAAAAATAAAAATAAGAGAAAATGTGTAATGATGCAAGGAAGAGGAGGTGGCAGACAGGAAACAGAAAAGGCAGGAGAGTTAGTTGCTTAAAATAAACTGAATATGGGGGTTCAGGGTACCTTTTAGATGAAAATATATAAAAGGACACTGATTTCATGTTCATGTTTATTTCACTGCTGCTTCAATACTTTTAGGATATTTTTAACAATCCCAGTGGATAGGTCACACCCTCAAAACAATCGCCGGAAAAGTTTTACCGCTGACATTTTCCGCTAAACGATGGTGACGACTGCGAACAGTCGGTGACATTCCTTCGCCGGCGTGCGAGCTGTTCTTCCACCTTGTGGCGCAGCATGCTTCTCCAATGCAACAGCTATTAATTTTGCATTGTTGCTGGTGTGGATTTTGTGGCATTTGTGACATCCGGGCAATGAAGTTGTGCGAGGGCCGCGTCACCTTTCACTCTCTGGTGTCAAATGACAGTGCCTCCTGCTATGTCTGCGAGTGTTTGCTCAGTCTAGACATTGTCTAGCTGCCATTATCAACACATTTATATGAAATTTAATCTATAAATATACAAAAATGTGGAAGTGAAATAAGTCACCTTACCTTTCAGCTGCTTCTAAAGGTATTTTGCATTATTATTTTTGGGATCAGCCGTCGATGCATGGCTTTTAAATGAATTATTTTCTTACAAACTTAAAGAAAACATTTGATAAGTCTAATAATCATCTAAAGTATTGAATTGAAGGTTTAATTTTGCATTTTAAACCCTTTTAAAGCAGAGACCTTTCTCCCAAGCATGCTATTTTCCTTTAGAATTCAATATTTCCTACAAACGCTTACTGTGAAAAAAAGGGAGCAGCCAAAATTTATGAATTTTTATGGCTGCCACCCTGAGATTTAGCTACGTCTGTCAACTTAACGCCTCCTTCTCGTCCTGGCTTCTTTAGCCATTTTGGTCCGTTGCTTTTTGCACCTTGAAAGTAAAAGCCATGCCGAGAGCACAAGACCGACGTAGCACGCTTTCAACGTTCAATGTGTTTTGCATTCGTAAATAGTTTTTTTTTTTTTTCGAAATCCTCCTTCTGGACGAAGGTGGGGATGCCCCCGCCCATCTCCGGCGGGCAGGCACGTTGTGGAGCGACTGACTGTCACCGGAAAGTTAATTTCGCGTTGTATTTATTATTTATGTGCATTACTTGGGCGCTCTTAGAGGATTTTCACTTACCGTCCACGTAGGGTAGGAAAGTTTACTGATGGCGGTTTCAGCCAGCAAAGCTTACCATTATACATGTGAGGTCCTTATTAAAGTAGAAGACCGCCAGCTTAAATATGTTTAATGTTTATATTTTAGACTTTGTCACAATATTTTATATGTTAATTGAATGTTGAATATAAAAATGGCAATCTTCTGTGGCCTTGTTAATTACCTTTAATACTATTACTAATAGTTCAATCGATTTATCCTCCTTCTTAGCAAATTCATTGTCAACTGTTGAGTCGCCTTTGTTAGTAATTAAACTGCGATTTCCTCCGAAATATGCTCTGTGGGAAACCAGTTTGTACACCAATGAATGGGTGTTCTAATTGGCACGAGACAAAGCGAATCTTCGGTTCGATTATCTACAAACTGCTTAAATTCGTATTAATTAACACTCATTTGAAAGTGCGGTGCCCCGTCTTTCCATCCGGTTCATTGTGGCGGAGGCAGGGAAAACTCGTTTGTTAACGTAATTATTCCGCAAATTTGGGTCTGTCAGTCTGTGGCTGCTCGGCGGTGTATGGCCACGAGGCATGGAGGCACGGATCCAGAGCAGGTGTCGAACCTGCGCGGAAGCTGTCGGAGAACACTTAAATTTACTTTAAATTAGAGCTCAAGTGGAGCGCTCAGTGGCGAGGCAGCAGTTGGCCCAGCAAGAGCTGCCATCTGTCCTTGCGGCCGGCGAACAATGCGTCAAAGTGTTGTATGCAAATAGACAGGGTCGGGGAGGCGCCTCTGAGTTCCCACCGACGCCTTTGGACGCTGTTCATCTTTGCCGCAAAATGGCGGATGCGCTCGACGGACATGTTTGATTACAAGTGCATGTTGTGCATGTATCATCGCGGCAAAGTCCTGGCCATGCCTGGCAGGACAAGAGCTGCATATTAAATGCAGGACATTACGGCTCGGCCAGAGGCAGGGGGCCGGAGGAAGCAAAGAGCGTTGGGTCGAACTGCACAACTGTACCACAGTGGGAATTTGCATCGGATTGATAAGGGATTGTTCGGGCGACAAATATGTTTGCTGTCCAAAAGCCCCAATTAATGTTACAAACCAATACCCGTCGTCGTTTATTTTTTAAGAAATATAAAAAGCACAACTGCGATCCTTAAAAAATGGTTGAGCGCCATAAATATAAATTGTTTAACTGATATCTGATGGAAAATATTTCAGTGACTTTTTAATATTTGGCTGCGAAGATATGTAAATCTAATATATGTAACAATACATTGATTGCAGCTAAAATACTTACTACAGGCGTTGCAGAATTTGGTAGTAAATGGGAAAAACGTAAAAAATATAATTTTGCCTAACGAATTTCTTGCGTAAAAAGCTTGGACATTTTAGGAAAATCAAATTAATGCGATTTTTTAAAGGATTTGTTCGTTCTATTACGATATAAGCAGTCGATTTAACTTTAACAACAATTTCATGCAGCTCTTTTTTTAAATTTTCAAATTATTTTAAACTGTTTATAAAACCATTTTTCATTGGATAGAATGTTCAGCTGAAATTTAAGTATGGCAGCCCCAACAACTACTCCGACCGAAGTTGAAACAGCAGCAGAACAACGTTTGAAATCTAAGCCAAAAGTGCGACAATATACACAATATGAGAAACCGCATATATTGCTGCAACCTCTTCTCCAGCAGCAAACATTAAAAAGTCCAACGGCAGAAAATACTACTTACAATTGGTACTGCCATTCAAGCTGCGCCCCAGCACCAGCGATACATTTAGCAACAACAATATCTAAAGCTAAGTCAGGAAAGATCAGAGATGGCAGGTTAACTTAAAAGCGCTGAAAAAAATAACAATAAATAATACATTCAGAAAAAAAGCAAATTTAAAAGTTCAATAAATATCAGAAAAACTAGTTATATAAATGTGCTTCCTGAAATATAATCTTTTCAATATTGTATATTTCTTAGAACAAAACATTATTTTTTATTTTTTTATTTTCTATTAACAAATATATGTATGTAGGTATATATTTTCTATATATTATATATTATATATTATATATTAAATATTTCTTTAAATTTATAAATGTATTTAGTTCCTTTTCTCATAAATTTTTGTTTTTAAATCAATTTAATAAATAGTAATAAATAGTTTTTCTTTTCAGTGCAAACAAATTAATTTCAATATTAGGTTGCTCAAAGTTCGGCAGAAAACACCACATAAACAAAACTCCTTTGTCTTTGGATAAGCTAGAAAGTCACTCACTCAAAAGCTTCACTCAATACAAGCAAAAGTTCTCTCATTAGAGCTTAAAGTTGAGGCCGAGGTCTGATCGACATAAAAGTTTCTATGAATAAATTAGTTTAGCTTGAGATCTATTGAAGATCCGATCGGTGTTTCTCTAAGGATTTGAGATATATAAACTTTGTTAAAAGAATCTTGTCGATCGGGCATATAATGTACTGAACTCGAATACAAGTTAAACTATTGATTCTTGTCCCAAAAATATACCGAATCTGATTGTTGAGGCAGGGAGGAGCCAAAACTGAGTGAAATGTAAGTTATGTGAAAAAAAACCGTGTTCGCAGTGGATTTATTGAGAGCGTATATACAAATTTTAGGCAACTTGGTCATTGCGGAGTATCGGAAAACCCAAATTCGAAGCGTAGTCCATCTAAAAGAAGATCATACGCTGCTGGCAATGAGACTGGATAATATAACTGGAGACATCAAGCAAACAAGCAATATATAATAACCTCAGTCTTAGTTTTCCTGCCAAACCTTTTGGATGGCGAATGACCCACAAATGGTTTTTAATTAAAAATTAAAAAAACTACCTCTGTTAGCGATCGTTGATTGAGTTAGTTTACATCTAGTTGCGCTGCACTGAGCCAAATACAGAAAAAATTCTGCTTTTACCAATCCCAAACATTGGGCTATATCAGAAAATTTAAATTATATTTGTTATGTACACTTAAAAATTGAGCATTGTCTTACTGTTACATTTTATGTTTTAATTGTGCAAGTGATGTTGATTTATACAGAACGATGGACTCATAACTTTATAATATTTTTTTAAGTGACTGAAAACAAGAATATTGGAATTTAAGAAAATACGAATTTAGTTTACAATTTTTTTGTGCGTTATTAAATTTATTCTTCTTATTTAATGTTGTAAATTCTTGTTAAAAAAAAGGCTAAGTTAAAAAAAAGGCTTGCATAATATAATTTCCTTAATTCTTTTTCATTCATCATTCATTCTTCAGTCTCATTGCACACCAAAATCTCCTCGGGAAAGCGCTTTCATCGTGGGACTTTCGGTGAGTGTCTAATGTCATCAATAAAAAAGAAAGAAAGCTAATTTCGGTAAGCCGAAACGTTTGTTTACCCTTGCAGTCTGCAATTGAATCATTTAAAATCGATCCATATGGTAATGTTGAAAAATATCAAATTTTGTAGATTTAAAACATTTTACATTATACATGTATAATTTTACATTTTCATATAAATCTACCGATCGTTTCTATGGCAGCTATATGATATAGTTGTCCGATCTTAATAAAATTAAAACCGTAATTCTAATCCTTAAATCTCTATATTTCGAAATTTATAGAAATACGTTAAAAAACAGAGAAGTTCAAATTTTTTTAACATTAATTTCGCCATCATTCCTATGGCAGCTGATACGGCAATACATTTAAATAATAATTAAATTAAATTAATTACTAAATTAATTATCTATTTTTGTAAATGTGTAAATATAGTAGATTTGGTTGTAAATTGTATTATTGGATGTCCTTGTCTACCTTGTCTTGGTTGTATTACCTTATCTAGAAATTCAATTTGATAGTTTTCAAATAAATATTCCTTTAATGACCGAAGTTGGGTGTCCATGCTGTAACAGTTATATTATCTAACTATTAATTTAAATACAATTTCTATGAGCACCAATCTTGGCAGATCTGTATTCCTTTTGATAAATAATCAGCCCTGATTTAGACATAAGGAATCTTTTTGGATTTAATTAATTTAGTCACTTCTTTGACCCATTTGTTGACAAGGATGTTTATATGAAATTATTGAAACTTTAATGAACTGAAGTGCGAAAACGTGCCGATTTGGACTTTAACAGCGCAGCGTTTTGAATTTGTTTATAATTTATTTCCCAGTTCTTCGATTTCAAAAATGTTATGGAGTGCGGCCGTCATGTTTAGATAAACTGAGGAAGTGGCTTTGTTGACTGTGGATAGTTGTTTATGTCTAGGCGACAATAATCACTGATGGAGGGGACATTTGTTTATTCTCAAATGAACAGTTTGTCCCTGGGCCAAAATATCACCGTCAGTTATCCATTTAATTTCGTAAACTTAAACCTCTATATAATTAAAAGATCGCAATAAGAGTTTTAGAAAAAAGTATATTTTATTTTATTTATCTAATAGTGGAGAGCACCGACCTATCAGATTGATTTCTCAAACTGAACTTAACTTCTTTTTCTAACTTTTTTGATGATCAAGTCTTTTTATTTTCTAAAATTGCAAATGGAGATTAGCTCTGGCATATTTAAATATTAAACATTGAGTTTTTGGCGCCACTCTGACTTGTTGAAAGTGAGTTATTGTAAGATTGTTCGAAATCTACTACTACTATACTATTCAGCGTTATCTTTATTAATTTTCCCTGTTATAATTGATTTCTTTATTCTTCAATATCCATGAGATTATTGCAATAGAATTCCTCTTGGGATTACACTGCGCCAATGCCATACGCTAGGGTATCTCTTATGCTTAAGTGGTGGTACTCGTACTTAGTGTGAATTATTTATTTCAATACTTTCTTCCGTCTGGAATTATCATATTTCATTTTATTAATCTTTTTCTTCATCTTGAATTTCGATTTATGGAATTAATACCAATCGCTTCCATGTGTTGTTTTATATGTTTCTTGTAAAGTTTACATTATCTTCATGGGCACACTTAGTTTGCTTGATCTTTCTTATTAAATGCTTAATTGAGAGAGTCTTAAGCTAGGGGCTCAGAGCTGCGCTGGCTGCTAAAGGCGGCAGCGGCCATGTACACGGGAATTTCGTATGCTCATACATAATACAATATATGTGGTCAGGCCATAAGAATATGCTGACGCTTGCACTTCCCATAGTCGGGCTCAGAGGCTCGTGTGATCAATTTCAATATCATAAAATGAATCTGAATTTTATTAATAAAATGTTTGCACCAATGTTTTCCGTTTGTTTTCATGCTGTTTTCATTCCGGAGTGAAACGAAAAGATTGGAGTTAAGGTTATTAGTGTGAACCGTTGGTTTTACGTTTGCTTGTATCTTAGGACATTTATTGGTTTTACCTCGGCTACCTCGGTAGGATTGTTGTCTATCGGATGTTTGACCGACAACATTGGATTCCAGTTTCGCAATTATTGCCGCAATATAAGTTTCATTTTGCACCTTGTGTGTATGTATGGCCTTTTGGCAGCTGGGTCTTCCATTTTGTTTCCTTTTGTGTCTATTACACTTGTATCTGAATCTAATTCTTCTTCTTCTTCTGGTAATGTTATTACAGCTGGAAAGGTCAGATCGTGTAGATCTTTTTCTTTTATATTAATTTCTTCGCTGTAATCGGAAACTTTCTCATTCGCTAAATCAATTTCTTCCTGTTCTGTTGATTTTTGCTCTTCGCTAGGATCTATTGTCAAAAGAATATTTAAGAATGTCGGTATTAATATATCTAAATGATAGCTCTCTTTGACAGTTATTAAATTCGAACGTAACTTGATCAGAAATTTTGATATTTTTGACCAGTTTGTTTAATTTATTATTTTCCTATTTTCATGCACTGATATTCTTGCCTCATTAAAAGAATCGACAAGAATCTTTGCATGTTTATTTATCATATCCTTCGGTATTACTCTATTTTGGCTTACACATTAAATTAAATAATATCCTTTATATACATACATAGACAATGTATTAATTTGATTTGGGCCATTGGTACCATTAAGTGGTTATGCGGTCCAGGATCTAGGTAACTAAGGCATCAAGCAAACTCAGCCTAAGAAGCAACATATCCATATATAAAACCATCCTGGCAATATGGGTTGGGTTGGTCTACGGCCTGGCAGCCAAATCACACCTCTAAAATATACTTGGCCGCAAGAGCTCATGTAGCTCCATGTATCCCGCCTTTTATGAGCAGCAAGACTCTACTGTAGTGTACGAAGGTGCCTAAAATGGTGGACTCTAACTCCCTACGTTTTATGACCATTTGGTTGGTTGCTAAACTTTTAAATAAGAAGAAATAATTACTTATTGCAAATAAAATTAAAAACTAATAAGTATTTATGTGTTACTATATATTACACTGGTCGACAAAAAAATGCCGGCGAATAAAAGCCATTGATTCTGATAGATCTGAACCAATTTTAAACAATTTTAGAAGAGGACTGCACAGGGCCTCGGCACACAGCCTGGTGAATAAACCGGCTTGACACGTTGAAGATCGAAAAGAAGGGAGCTTTCGTTTAAGCTAGGACTGAAGGTTAGGTTTGATTTGGGCATGTTATAAGAATTGGTTTGGTTTGAATCGAAAGACGGAAAATAAGTAGTTTTAAAAAACTGAGCAAAAAGATCGTCGATTGCCTGATGATTGTTTGCTGTCGTATTTTCAAATGAAAGCGAGGAAGATTGTGTAATTATCTTACGTTTAGTGTTGACAAAATTATAAAACTGTTTTGGGTCCTGTGCGAACTGAATCCTACAACGAGTCAGATAGTTTTTATAACACTGCGCGTTAAGCACGGTGAACTTAGACCGAGCCGCTAAATAGCGAGAATGGACAGCTTGAAACCCGTCACGTTTAAATTTAGAGTAGAGACCGGACTTAATGTTTTTGAGGCGAGTCAACTCTTTACTAAACCATGGAGGCTTATTTGAGATTGACGGATAGTATAGCGGAACACATTCAATAAACAAGGAATTCATAGCATTCTAAAAAAAATCCATGGCATCCACCATGTCAGTCCAAATTAAATATGTTGCTAGTGAATTGTTTAACAAAATATATTTTTTATTTTTAACATTCACTTTTGTTACAATTATCCATAGAGTTGGTTTTTATTCTGTTTCTTTGTAAAATTACTTTCAATCTATTTAGATCTCCAAAACGGCCTGCCAGGCTGAGGGCCAATTCCTAATAAGCAAACCTCGGATTAACAGAATCTAGGAATTCGTTAGGAGATGGACATGAAATGGACTCCAGAGAGTCGGAAAATATAGGATGACGAAATTATTGGCTTGATTATGAAATTCGATTAAACAGATTACTCTGCAATTTTGGGCCTCGCTGGGTGGCGACCGGATGCTAATGTTTACATTTGGGTGACCCGGCTTAAAATGGAACTTAATAATGAACTCCTACTGGAGTGGTGAAGCTAATTGGGATTTGTTGGGAAAGCTGAATAAGAGGTTCCCAGCTAAGAATTGTTTATAAATAAATTTGTTTACAACTTGGGTAAAGCTGCTGGGATGTTGAGCTGGATAACTCTTCCCATTCTAAATTGAATCGTCCCGATTCATTGGAACTGATGGATAAATTGAATTTAGATGATTTGTCCATTCGACATGATATCATCTTCAACGGTATTTGTACTGTCGGATATGTCGGACGTATTGTTATATTCGGGGTTTATTTCAATATGAATTTGCCGTGGTTTTCATATTAGATATTTTCTGAATTTTAATATAAACCTTATAATTAAATATAATAAGGTTAATATGATCAGTATCAACGTTACTGGGATTTGAGTTTGCTTAATTTGAATTAATGGGTTTAATATATTGATGTTATCGAATGAGAGTTCCGAATCGTTTGACATTAAATATTTGGATATTAAGAAATTATTATATTGCTTAGCAGTTATATACTCAAATATTTTATGGTCTATATTATTGTAGGATATATTATTAATTGTAGTGGTACTGTTAAAGGTTATTAAAAATGACCCATTTAAATGAGTGCCATTTACTGTATTATAACCATTTATAAAAATGGCTCCTTCTTGAATTACATCAATATTTTTATTATATTCTCTTATTTTTTTACAAACGGTTTTTTCTCCATTTAACAGTCTAGTGAAACAAGTATTATCTTGGCTTCAAGTACCATAATTATTAAATATTTCGGTCTTAAAATTAGAAATTACATAATACTTATTGTAACTTTTAGCTTATCAATTAAGAGTTTACCATCATTGTGTGTTATTGATCGTGCGTTATAAACTTCGCAGCGATTAGTTATTAAAGGATATTTAATATATATTATAATTAGATCTTGATGTATGGCTATTTTGAATTTGGAAATGTCTAATATGTCTGTAATTATTACAGGTTTTTGTTCATGTCTATATATTTCTTGTATTTGTTCAGCATTTAGAATTTTGGAGCTAAAAATATATATTTTAGCTAATGTAATTGTGTCCATTAAAATTTATAAGATCGTAAGTGAGTAACCGAAGGCGGTGTTTTCTTAAAGGTAATTCTTGATTGGTGAAGGCTGTTTTAAAATTGTCCGATTTATTTCTTTAAAAAATTTTGAATTTATAACAAATTGATTGTTATTATTTTGTATTAAATCGTCAATTTTATTTTGTACTGCTATAAAATCATCGTGGTCTGGAGTTCCGGCTATCCATTTCCAAATGGTGCCCAATTCATTAATGCCTCTTTGGTTCTAGTAGGTTTAATTTGTGAAAGTAAAATATTGATGATTTTTAAGTCATAGGATATTTCCCATTGTAAGTTTGAATTACTATTCTGAATATAAGCTGATTCAAAATTGACTATTTCTTGATAAAAACTTAAATTAGTAATGTGGAATAGATCGGTGTATGCTTCATAAATTATAACATCTTTGTATCCTTGTAAAGAAAGAAATCATGATTTGAATAGTCCATGATTTCGGAATGTTTTCTTGCTATTAACAATAACTGGTATATTATTGAATTAATTTTCTGTAAATTAAGACTAATTATCTTTTTAAAATTTGATGTTATCTTTACGAATCGTACGATTTCTATTATTAATTATGACCTTATTATGGAAATTCTCCTTAACTACCTGTTTTTTATATCTAGAGTTAAGCTTATTGCTTTCCCCGTGTTTTTTCTCATAAATGACTTCCCCTACGAGATAGTCCTTCTCCTTTCTGCCTTTGTTGTAAGAATCTAACATTTTCGTTTGTGCCTGTTTTAATATCTGTAGAATTTTATAATGTTCGATTTTATTGAATAACATATCGAACGGTCGTTGGTTGGTAATGGAATGTATAGTCAATTAGTATTTCTGAGCTGCTCTAATTATAATTTCAGAATAATCAACTAAGTTAAGTTCATCTTTGATGCATCGAGCAATTTCTGTAAGGGTTGAATGAGCCCTTTTAATTTGTCCATTGGACGTATAATGACGAGGATCCGCGAAATATAAATTATTACCGCATCTTTGTTCGAAAGATTTAAATTGTGTTGATGTGAAACTAGGCTCGATATCTATCATCAAAGTTTTTGCAAGTGGAAATTGTTGCAAGATTTCTGAAATTTTGGTTTCTATGTTGAGTTTATTTTGAATTTCTTTTACAACTAAGTATTTTGAATATGAATCAATTCAAGTAATTAATATTAAATTCTGAGCGTAGTAAATATCGATGTGCAGATTTTCCCCTTCTTTATTTAGGATAGGTGCCTGACCAATAGGATTTAGTACAGGGTGTCTATTATATTTGTTATTATTGCAAATTGAACAGTTCGTGATATACTCCTGGAGTTTGTTTTTTGTTTAAATTTGGCCAATAGTATATTCTGTTTATTTGCTTGTAATTTTCGTCCAGTCCTCTGTGTGCTCTACAATGAGTTTCTTTGATTATTAATTAATATAATTAATATATTGACCGACTCATGTATTGTATACCTCACCGTTGCTATTAGCAATTGTTGCTTAAACCGGTTTAAGGGTTTGCGGGTCTCTTGTATAACATTCTCAAAACTACTCTCTGCTGAATGCTGAGTGTTTTGATCTGAGGTCGATCCGTTACTGTCAGTTATGTTGTTAATTTGAATTCTTGATAAAGGCGTCTGCGACTACATTGGTAAATCCTGGCTTATAAATTATTTTCGGAGAGTAACTTTCTATGAAAGAATACCGTCTTTTCATTTCAATGTTTGGGTTTTTTTAGAAATAGAGAATGAAAGTGATCTGTATAGATCTCGATGTTGTTAACACCGTATAAATAATTACGCAAATTTTTAAAAACCACAAACCATGGCTAAAAGTTCTTTCTTGTTAGTGGCATAAATTTGCTCGGTTTTGGTTAGAGTTGTGGAAATGAAGGTAATTGGTTTTCCTTCTTGAGAAAGAACAGCTCCAACAGCTAAAAAAGACGCATCGGTCGTTAAAGTGAATTTTTTATTAAAATCAGGTTGCACCAATTCAATTTGTGCAATTAGATTATCATTGGTTAAAGGTTAAGCTATTTTTGCGTAACTTTGAACAAATTTTCTATAATATCCTGGGCCTAGGCCTAGGAAGCTTCACAGCACTCGAATATTTTTTGGAATTGGATATTTTACAATTGTTGAAATTTTCTCAGGATCTGTTTTTATCACATTGTGTGAAACAACGTAACCAAGAAATGTGGTTTCCAGTTTGAGGAACTTTGATTTTTCAGTTGAAATTTTCTTATTTGCGATCAGCAATATTTTAATTATGACAATAAGGTCCTTGTAATGTTGTTCAATTGTATTAGAAAATATAGTTATGTTATACATGACACGTTTTTCACACTTGTTCTCTCAAAATGTCATCCATCGCACGCTGGAATATCCTGGGTGCGTTTGTTAACCCAAAGGGCATTCTCGGGAATTCGTATTTTCCGTTATTAATTGAGAATGAAGTTTTCTCAATGTCTGTCTCTTTCATGAGGAACTGGTGAAACCCAGACTCCAAGTCGATCGTGGAAAAGTATTTGGCTTTTCCAAGATTTGACAAAATGACAGAAGGGTCATGCATCGGAAATCTATCCGGAATGGTATTTTCATTAAATTTCTTATAATCAATGACCAATCTGAGTTAAACAGTACCATCTTCATTAAATCCTTTCTTTGGTACCACTAATACAGGTGAATTATGAGGACTTTTACTTGGCCTTATTATATCCTCTTTTATCATGCGGTTAACTTCAGAGTTTACGAAACCTGAAGCCGATTGAGCATAGGGATATTGTTTACTATAATCGCCCTATCGTTCTAAGTGTTTATTTCACCGCGAATGTCTGTCCTGAAAGGTATTTTTATGTTAATCTTAGAGTATTCTGTATTGATAATATTTATTATCTCATTTTCCAAATCCATTCTGCGATTTGAAAATGATTCACTCGTATTGTTAACTTCTTGATTGTCGGATAATTCTACGACGGCGTGTTCAGGATTTTTGAATCCCAAACTTGTATTTTTGTCGGATACTTCAACGACGGCGTGTTCAGGATTTTTGAATCCCAAACTTTTTATGCTTTGATTAGCCTCTTCAGACTCCGTTTTGATTTGGACCTTCTCATCAAAGTATTGTTGTATAATAAATTCCCTTAATGGAAGAACATTTTTTTCTTCAGATAGGGAAAGTTGGTTAACGGAACTGTTATGATCAATTTTTCTTCTTTGTCTCCGTATTTCATCACCCCTTTTTCTGTATCAATTACAGCCCCGATTTTCTTCAATTTAAATTTAACCCATCTATTTCATAAAATGTGTAACGCGTATCAAATATCGTTACCAAGTGGTAATATTTAATAATTTAATACCCATTGACCGTAGATACTCTTTTATATATAGGAAGTTCATTTTTGCTTTTATAAATCCCGGTTCTGATATAGCATGAGGTTACCCCTGTGTCAATTACACTTTTGAGTTTTTTATTTAGCTTATTATCATTCCGAGTAGAGTAATCCTACTCCGGATTTTGGCCTAAAAAATGGTCCTCTTCAATGTTATTTAATCGCATGGTTTTGTTAGCCGGTTGGTTATCAGTCCCTGTTGGTTCTCTTTTATTTTGTGGTTGAGTTGTGTGTGTCTCTGGCTTTTTATTCTGATTCCATTTGTTTTGATAATAATTGTTGTTGTTATAATTATTATAACCCTGATTATTGTTATACTTTGGCCTATTCTGAACCTGTAGGGAGCTGTTGAGTTTTATAGGAATTCCATTGATTTGGTTATTATGTTGGGGATAAAATGGTCTGCCCTGATTCCAATTATGATTTTTATTCTGATTATAATTATTTCTATTCTGATTATCGGGTTGGTTTAACCTCAAGTTGTTAGAATTCCTTTGATTACTATTATAGTTATAATAGTTATTTTGCATGGGTTTATTATTTGTGTTTTGATACCCATATAAGATTGACTCATAAATCTGGCGCTGTGATGTTGTAAAATTGTTCTCGAATTGAGCCCTCAAATTGTTGCTTTCAAGTTATTTTACTATTACTATTGTGTTCGGTAAGTCTGGTGGATTCATAGAAAATATTACGTCTGAAATATGGCCGTTGAGGCCAGTTATGAACACTCATAGTGCTGCTCTAAAATACGTATTGGTCGCATGTCACTAAAAACAAAATCTAGTCTTGTCATTATGGCATCAAAATTCAATACGGTTCCGTTATGAGTTAGAGCATCATTGGCAATGCCTGTAATTTTATTTCGAAGAATAGATAGTGCCGAAAAGAATTTCTCATTTCCCCTTTTGTATTGTCCCATAGCTATTTCCGCCGATTCTCTCCAACTGACATAGCTATCTTCTTCGCCTTTATATTCTCGGACCGACTTAATGAACTCATAAAGGTAACGCACTTAATGTTTGGATCAACATCTTCTACCTGAAAATCTTCAACCTTTTTTATATTGTGATTTTATTGTGCCTTTAAACTCACGATATCATTCTTTAAAGGATTCAACTCATTATTAACAATTTGTGTAATTAAATCGTTTACATTAAACATCGGATTATTAGCCTGGATGCTAGAAGCCACTGTAGGTAAGGATGGAGTCGTGGTGAGAATTCTTTCAAAATCGTTAATTAAATCTTCCACCTTGTTTGCTTCTATTTAATTTTTCACACTATATTCTTATGAATATAAAACTATAATATAATAGCTTACTAATTGTCTTCTTAGTTTCCTTGGTTATGGGATGTTTTCTTAATTTCCTTGGTTATGGGATGTCTTTTGGGACATAAGTGTATAGCGAGGGATTGCCTCAGCTATTCCTTCAATTTATTATATGCTTGTAACTGTATAGCGAGGGATTGCCCTCACCTCTTCCTCTTATTACATTTATTGATTTTCACCTTTAGCTATTTTCATGAAACAGCGGCGGGAATTCACTTTTTTTTTTTTTTCAAAAACTGTTTTGTTTTAAAAATTATTTCAGGAATCAGGAAAAAAAAATATATTTTTATTTTTGATATTTTATTATTGTTGTGTAAACAACTTGCTTAGTATCGAACTACTTATTTATCACTGCTCACATTTCTCTGTCAATCAACTGATCTGAATGAAATTCGATTAAAAAGCTTACTCTGCAATTTTGGGCTCGCTGGGCGGCGACCAGATGCTAATGTGTACATTTGTGGGAGCCGGCTTAGTTTACTTAATAATGAACTATTATTGGAGTGTGGAAGATAATTAAGAACTCTGGATTCAGTGGGAAATATGAGTAATAAGTTCCCAGCTAAAAGTTTTTTACAAATTGGGTAAGGAGCCTGGGATTTTGGGTTGGAAAACTGCCCCATCCTAAATTGAATCGTCCCGATTCATTGGAACTGATGGATAAAGTGAATTTAAATGAGTGGTCAACTCGACAACAATTTCATCTTCAATGGTATTTGCCTTTTCGGATATATTATTTTCGGGGTCTGCTTCAATATGTGCTTGCATATTAAATATTTTTTGAATTTTAATAAAAGCGTTATAATTAAAAATATTAAAGTTAATCTGATCAGTATTAACGTTATTGGGATTTGAGTTTGTTTAATTTGAATTAAAGGGTTTAATATGTTAATTTTAACGAATGTAAGTTACTTTTACATTTAGCGACATGATTATCAATTAAGAGTTTTCCATCATTGTGTGAAATAATGGGGTATTTTATATAATTATAAGTTTATAACTGCAGTTTAAGAAAAAAATAATTTTGTTTTATTCAACTGATAGTTAAACAGTTTGCTTATTTGTGAAGATCACCAACCTATTATATTGAGGTCTCAAACTGAACTTAACTTGGTGTTCTGATTTACTTGACGGTCAAGCCTCGGTCTCGAGCTTTTCTAGATTTGAGTGAGTTGTGAAATTATTCTGAGTGAGGTTTCGATTTTTACTTGAGTGAACCTTTAATTACTCTTGGATTAAAGTGTGTTGACTCTTGGATATAAGTGCTCTCATTAATTTAACGATTTTGGGTTGACTTTGAATTCTAAAAGGAGTTTCCTGTTTGTTAGCTGAACTTTGATTGTCTTCGAACGTGTTATCGTGACAATTGGAGGGAGTTGTTTGGTCTACAGTTGGTGACAACGACTGGGACTTTGGTTTGGGGATTTTCCTTTATCCTTTCATGTGGGATACATGAAGTGATGGGAATATTCGGGTATGATGTGTTTCCATAAAGTAATAGGAATATTCGGGTATATTGTATTTACATAAAGTGATGGGAATATTCGGAAAGGTATAGGACTGTATATATGTTACTTAAGTATATGTGAAGTCTTATAGGACTATGGATATGTCACTCCCCATTAATCTGGAATATAACATTATATTGTCCTCTGAACTTTCCTCAATATTATTATCATTGGATACATTTGGTGATATAGGAGGGTCTTCACGATTAGAGAATTTAACAATAAATTTCTTAGGTCTACTTTTAAACTTATACATTAAATACAAAGTTAAACCTAATACAGTTACTACAAATGTGGTTAAACTTATGATTTGGAATGTATTGTAGTACTTTACATGGAAATCTGTGATTTCTTTAGTTTGGATAAAAGACAAAGGTTTGATTCTGCTGATATTATTGTTAACATAAATGGATTGGGAATAGTCGGCTATATTGTTTAAAATAACCAATTCATCTAGCTGAATAGTACAATATTTTATGTTGATAATATTTTTTCCAGTAATCAAAACTTCCGAATTTATACAATTTTGATTTAAGACTGATTTCTGTACATTCCAAGTAAGCAAGATATTTAGTTCTATGTAGTGTAGTGTACCAGTGTACCAGAAATAAACAGATTTAAATAAATAAATAAAATATTAATAATTATTTTGAACTCGATTCAAGACAACTTTTTCTATTCAGCTTTCGAAAAGATTAATAGAAATCTCCTATCAGCTTTCGAAAACAGACTACGAGTTCTAGTTGTCCTTTTCGGACTTCAGCTGCCGCGCTCAGTGCCTGGAAAGGTCCCTTTAAAGCTCGCTCGACGAATCGCCTTGGCAAAAGTTTCAGCGAACACGCGATCATTCTGCTTTATCTACCCAGAAACGGCAGCCGTGAATTTAAGAGCAGAAAATAAACGTGAAACAAGACCACGTGCAGTTCTAACTAAAAATCAAACATAAACCAAGATTGCGATTTAGTTCTTATTCTAAAACGATTGCGTACAGAGTCTGAAAACCGCAGCTCTGAAATCGCGGAAGTAAGGGAAGTGAAAGAAGAAAAATTTATAGCTAGGTAAATAGATCCTCGAAAATGAGTTATTTTGTGCAGCAACTGATCCAGAGTTTCCTTATAGAATTCGAGGTTACTATCGGTTGGCCATACGCCCGTCCTGCATACATACGAGCTTCTCGGCGACGACAATGGGATAATGTAACAATTAATTTTGGTGATTAAAAATGATAGTAGGGCCAATCGATAACAAATATAGATTAAGAACTTGATTCTATTGCATTGATAAAATAATATAAAAATATTTGTAGAAACTAAATGTATATAAGGTAAACCCCAAAACAAAAACTAACAAACAAACAAACCATGTAAATAATAAGAATCAATTCAAATTATGAGTAATTACTAATACTCATAATTTTAATTGATTCTTATTATTTATTTGATATTATGCTTAGAGAACGGAAAGATATAATCATGAAGATTTTTAAGTTAATTTGAGCTATTGGATATTAATAATGAAAATGATTTTGTAAATAGATAATAATTGTGTCTCATTACATAATGCCAATGAAATATCAAGATTAATGCTGTGAAATTCGTTAATTTATTCCCAAAGGTAGGGAGGCTATAGAGTGATTACTACCATCTCGATCATTCTCCAAAACATCGCGATGACTTTGCTTACTGTATCGACTACATCGGTTGGGGTAAAACCACTCGACTCATTTGTTGATTCTATTGTTTATCCGGAATAAAGTAGTTTCAGTTAAGTGCTGTAGGGTTCGCATTAAAAGAAGAATACAAAAATGTAGCGCACAGGTCAATTCGCTTAGACCCCGACAGAAAAATAAAGAAAACTTCCAAACGGTTATGCAAATTATGTTTCTCCCTAGTGAATTGATTAAAAAAAATTATTTTTATTTTGAATAATCACTTATTCACTATTACAATTTTTCAATAGGTCGAACTTATTTTATTCACTGCTCATATACTTTCACTTGTAGCAGACAGCAAGGGTCTTTGGTTACCCGTGAGGGTTTCCAGACCAGTGTTCACCAGACTACGGGTAGCCTAGTGTATAGGGAGATTCGGGTTCGTGCACTTCTAGCATTGTTTGGTATTAAGCTCGTCGGTTTGTCGTGGAATCTTCCTAGTCTTCCCTATAACACACTCGCACTACGCGAAAAAGTTTTAAGTGCACCAAACTGTAAACTAAAGGGGTCAATCAAAAATGGGTGTTGATGGTCGGCCCCTTTCTGTACCCTCCCTACCTTGATAACTCGTTAGATATTATTGGCGGTTATCCCTTATTCACCGTTTATTCTTATATTTTACATTTCTAAAGCACAAAACGGCAGCATAGTCGGTCAGTCACAGACCTAAGTTTTTCTTATTCAGACATATTTGAAAGTTACGCTAATATAAACTTTAAAAAAATATTATCAATTTCACTCATTTTATCGCTTACCAATTTAATATTTAATATAATATTTTAATATACTTTAATATAAATTCAATTAAAAATCCAAAAATAATATCTTCTTTCATTATCAATTATTTCATATACTTTTCTGCAACCTTTTGTCTATACACGCGCAATAATAATACCATTTACATAATAGATATAGTTGAATGTTTATATTTTATTGAGTCGAACTAATGGCCGGTCAGTTGACTAAGGACAATGCCAAGGGGAATAAATAACCGAAGAATAAGTTTTACGTCTTTCTTAGATTGATCTCAGCTTAAGACTAAATTCTTGTGACAAAAATTGTACTTGTGCTGCCCATTGTTTACATTAGTTTGGGAGCGAGATCGCCCGCTTGGGATATTGATTGTACATAATAATTTGAGAGTAAGAGTGCCACTTCTGAAGCGGGACTTAGTCATTGCAAGAATTGTTTATGTTATTGAGGAGCAGCCTGCTCCTGTCGTCGTCTTTCTGCTTCTTCGCAGAATGCTCTAAGATTTCCTTTGTAAGGTGTCTCCCTGAAGTTCTCCAGTAGTAGTAGTTTGGTGTTTGGGTTTAAATTCTGCAACTAGTCCCGATCTAAGGGTAGGCCAATCTTCAATGTTCGGAAGGCCCAATGATCGTGTTATGTGTCCGTCCAAGTTTCTTTCGATGGCTCCAAGAAGAATCCATTGTTGTCGCACATCATTAGTTTGGTAGAGTGAAATTACAGAGTTCACTCTGTTGACGAAGGTGTAGAGAGTTTCTGGATCACCCTTAAATGGCATGATGTCTTTTAGCTACCGACGAGCTTCAGCAAGGTCTTTGTATGTATGAATGCTATTATTGTAGGTAGTTAGAGTTTCGAACAGAATTTCTTCATGATCCCTTTCCAGCTTGTTAGCCTTCCTGGTCTCATAAATATTTCTGTAAATTTTCGTTAGTGAAGAGTGCAACCTTTCTACGGGTGAATTACTCGTAGATTGCTGGAATGAAGTAACATGGGTTAAAATATTGTATTGTTTACAAAAATCCGAAAAAATCCCAGAAAACTCAGCTCCTTGGTCAAAAACCAGTTTTGTTGGCACCCCCACAAAACAAAAATAATGCCTCAAAGACTTGATCACGTTTATACAATTCCTAGCCGGAATTGTATAAGCACTAGCGAATTTAGAAAATTTGTCGATTAATGTAAGGATTGTCTGACCATTAATCGTAAAAAATGTCCATATGTACTATCTTTAAAGGCACCTCGGGGATTTGTCTTTTGAAATACTGGCTTAGGTGGCCTTCTCTCATACTTAAGTCTGTGACACATGTCGCAAAAGATTGATTATCTTGGCAATCTTTTGCTTCATGTAGGGAAAATACAATGTCCTCTTAAAGTGACTCAGAGTTTCTTCAATACCACGATGATTATTGTTTTGATGATAGTCCATAACCACCGTCTCCTGTTCTTGTGTGGTAGTAACATCTATCAGAAAATCTTTGCACCTGATCAACTTGTAGTTCTTAAAGTGTTTGAGGTAAGCCTCCTCTATCACTTTAAAGACTTCTTCTGGCGCGAAGATGGCGTGTAATCTGGTAAGTACTAGGATTTCCTGTAAGATTGTGATAATACCGTTGAGGTAGAACTTGATTCTGGATATAGTACGTCTGAGTTTGATTTTAAATAAAATACAGTTTCTAGTCTTATCTTCATCACCTATCTCGAAAATATACTGTGTCTTAAACTTGTTAATCGGCCTATCTGCAACAATTATGGATACTATGGAATCGGACAATTTGTCGGGTGAGGATTTGGAAATGCAATTTGTTTGTATCTCTACTCGACTTAGGGCATCAGCCACGACATTCTGAGATCCCTTTTTGTATACAACTTTATAGTCATATTCCAATAGTTGTCGTTTCCATCTGACTAATTTGGAGTTTGGTTCCTTGAAATTCATCAACCACGTTAGGGGTTTGTGATCAGTAACTATTTGGAATGTTTGACCGAACAGATAAGGACGAAAGTATTTGGTCGCCCAGATAATAGCTAGCATCTCCTTCTCAACAGTCGAGTAACTAGTTTCTCGATCATTGAGAGTTCTGCTTGCGAATAATACCGGTCTGTCGGAGCCCAGCGTTCCTTGTAACAGAACCGCACCTATCGCCACATTGCTAGCATCTGTAGTCAGAATGAAAGGTTTATTAAAGTCAGGGTATTTAAAAAAAGGGGGTCATTACACAATAAAGCCTTACAAACATTAAACGCTTCTTTGTATTCTTCCGTTTATAACACTGACGCTGTCCCTTTTAATTGTTTGGTGAGGAGGCTTGGTGATCTTTGCGAAATCCCGGATGAATTTTCAATAATATCCCAAAAGACCCAAAAAAGATTTTTTTCCCTTCTTCGTTATTGGGATCGGAAAATCTTTTATAGCCTCAATCTTTTTGGGATTTGGCTTGATACCTTCCTCTGTGACAATGTGTCCCAGGTACTCGATTTCTTTTCGCAAAAACTCAGACTTGTCTGGTTGAATTTTCAAGTTCGCTCGCTTTAATCTGGACAATACGGAAAGGTGAGAAAACTATGATGTCGTCCTAGGTACACTAAACAACAGTCCCCGTTGAGATCCGCCAAGACGTTATCTATCACTCTTTGAAACGTAGCTGGAGCGTTTGTCAGACCAAAGGTCATACGAACGAATTCGTATTGTCCTCCCTGTGCCGTGAAAGCTGTTTTGGCCGTATCTCTTGGTTCCATTTCGATTTGATGATAGCCACTAACGAGGTCTAAGGCTGTGAAATATTTAGCTCTGCAGATTTTATCTAGGACCTCGTTAATATTTGGCATGGGATATCTGTTTTTCTCGGTCTTTTCATTAAGTTTCCTAAAATCCACTACCATTCTCCACTTCTTTACTTGGGACGCATCCATTTTCTTTGATACTAAGAATACTGGAGCGCTCCAAGGCGAATGGCTGTGTCTGATTTTAATATATATAATTATATTCTGATCTGAAGTTTACTTATTTGATTCCGGATTTCTGTTGACTCCGTCGGACTGAACCTAAATGGTCTGCAGAAAACCGGTTTGTTGTCTGTAACCTAACCTCATGTTTCACTTGGTTTGTGAATGATAGTTTGTCGCCTTCGATACACTATGCCAGCGAATTTCCTACAAAGTTGAGACAATTGTTGTCTTTCCTCGTCATTTAAGTGATCGGTTCTAATATTTTTAAAATCCACGGGTCAATGCTTTTCATCATTATCTACACTATCCCGCATTACGATTACCACGGCGAAATCCTTTTCTTTGAACTTGTTTACTTCTAAACACTTCTAAATCTAAACAGAATTTCTTTGGTGTGGTGGAGAAATTATTAATTTCCACCCGAGCGTAATTTTTCTTCTTCGAGTTGAATATGGTCGCATATGATTGGCCCTTCTTTAAAGTTTACCGGGATTGTGATAAATGATTTGGACTCTTCTTCTATTTCATAAGATTGTGAGATACGATTTCGACAGTAGGTGTAATAAAAATCAGTTTCGCGATATCGATCTTTGCCGGAAGTTGGGTCAGAATATTCATACCAATCAAACCGTCGAAAAATGTGTGAGAGTTAAACAATAAAAATGGGTATTTCCTTAAATCGTCGGGGGACGGGGTATTCCTGAAGAATTGTTTTGATTGTGCCGGGTGTATCTAACTTAACCCTTTCTTTTTCAGATACAAATTTCGGGTTGATAAAAGAACCCTCTGCCCCTGTGTCTATTAGAAAGTTTAACTTGTTATTGTTTTGAAAAGACAGTTCGACATATGGTAAATTTGCGTCTAAGCGAAATTTACTCAGGAATCCTGTCTGTGGTTAAGGCTTCTGAGTCGAAATCAGATTCCCTTTGGGAGCGTAGGTTCGTATCCTACCGGCTGCGCCAGTTATGGTTTTGGTTTCCTTTGCTTTGTTGGTGTTTCCAGTTTTAGTTTCTGCTAGTTGGGCCCATAAATCAAAGAGCTTGTTTTGAAACAAATGCGTCCTTTACAGCGAGGCGTTGCTATATGTTACGATTTTTTTAACTGCTGAATCGGATTTCAAAAATTGACTGACTCCTCTCTAGTTCAATGATCAGCTGACCACGGATTTATCTCGGGTCTGTCAGAGTTATTTGGAAATTAGCTCTCGGCTCAATATTGTTTATAAATTGGATAAGAGCCCCTAAATAATGTGTCATATAAGTCCCCCATTCTAAATTGAATCGTCCCGATTCATTGGAACTGATGGGTATATTGAGAGTAATTGATTGGTGAATTCGACAATGATATTTTCTCCTACGGTTTTTCCATTGTCGGGGATATTATTTATTTCATTATCGGAAATATTTCTTTCTGGTTCAATTTCTATATGAATTTGCCTTGGTTTGAATATTACAAATTTTCTGAATTTGATTATAACCATAATGATTAAATATATAAATGTGAATATGATTAATATTAACGTAACTGGTATTTGAGTTTGTTTGATTTAATGGATTTAGTATGTTAATATAATCAAACGAGAGTTCCGAATCAGTAGATATAATATATTCGGATACTAAAAAATCTGTATATTTTCGAGCGGTGATGTATTCCAAAATCTTATTGTCTACATTGGTGTAGGATATATTATTAAAGAGGTGCCAATAAAAGTTATTAAATATGACCCATTTAAATAAGTGTCATTAACTGTATTATCTCCATTTACAAAAATGGCTCCATCATCATGGATTACATCTACATTTTTACTTTTTTCTCGGATTTTGTTACAAAAAGATTTTTCTCTATTTAGTAATCTTATGAAACAAGAACCTTCTGGGTTAAGTGTGCAATAATTATTAAATATTTCTGTCTTAAAATTAGACATTACATAGTACTTATTTCTACATTTTGCGACATGATTATCAATTAATAATTTTCCATCATTATGTGAAATGGATCGTGAATTGTAAACGTCACAACGATCGGTAATAATAGGGTATTTTATGTAAATTATAAAAAGATCGAGCGATTTTAAATTCAGATATATCTAACAGGCCTGTAATAATTACAGGTCTATTTTCGTGTTTATAAATTTCTTGTATATCATCATTGTTTAGAATTTTAGTATTAAATACATTAATTTTGGCGAGTGTAATTGTGTCCATTAAATTCATAAGATCGTAAGTAAGCAAGCGCAGACAATAATTTCTATCCTCAAAGGCTGTTTTGAATTGTTCAGACAAAGATTTTATCTCTTTAAATATTTTAGAATTAATAACGAATTGATCGTTATTATTTTGTATTAAATCGTCGATTTTATTTTTGACATCCTGGACAAATGTCTTAGTGTATAAATATGTATTTTTAAAATTGTCTTTAAGTGGTTTTTGAATTCTATAAAAATATTCTAGAGTACAGTTAACTCCTATTGTTATATTGGGTGGAATAAATTCTGTTAAGATTGATATTACATTTTCTGGAGTGTCATACTCTATTATATGTATACCTCCTCGTTGCTATTAGCAATTGTTGCCGTTTGTTTCGGGTTTCTTGTATAACATTCTCAAAACTACTCTCTGCTGAATGCTGAGTATTTTGCTCTGAGACCGCAACAACATTTGTTGCTCCTGGCTTATAAATAATTTTGGGTGAATAGCTTTCAATAAAGGAATACCATCTCTCTCATTTCAATATTGGGGTTTTTTTGAGAAATTGAGAATGAAAGAGGTTGGTGATCGGAATAGATCTCGATGTTGTTAGCCCCATATAAGTAATTTCGAAGATTTTTAAAAGCGCATACTATGGCTAAAAGTCCCTTTTTATTTGATGCGTATAACTGTTCAGTTTTGGTTAGAGTTTTTGAAATAAATGTAATTGGTTTTCCTTCCTGAGAAAGAACAGCACCAATTGCTAGGTCAGACGCGTTAGTTGTTAGGGTAAATTTTTTATTATAGTCCGGTTGTACAAGTTATACTTGTGCAACTAAATTTGCTTTGAGCTCCTTAAAAGCTCTTACAGCTGCATCATCAAACTGTATTAAAGTTTTACGTGATACTTTTTTAGAAACTTTGCCGTATTGGCCTTCTAAATATTTTGTTAAAGGTTTAGCTATCTTTGCGTAATTTTGGACAAATTTTCTGTAATATCCTGTAACGCCTAGGAAGCTTCTAAGCTCTCAAATATTTTTAGGGATTGAATATTTTACAAGTATAGACATTTTTTCGGGATCGGGTTTGATCACATTGTGAGATACAACGAATCCGAGAAAGTTTGTATCTAATTTAAAGAACTTTGATTTTTCAATCGACATTTTCATATTTGCGTTCAGCAAAATTTTAATAATGACAATTAAATCTTTGTAATGTTGTTCAATTGTATTTGAAAATATAATTATGTCATCCATATAAACATGACATGTTTTACCCACTTGTTGTCTTAAAACATCATCCATAGCTCGTTGGAATATTCTTGGAGCGTTTGTCAAACCGAAAGGCATTCTTAGGAATTCGTATTTCTAATTGTTTATTGAAAATGAGGTTCTCTGTATGTCTGGTTTATTCATAAGAATCTGATCAAATCCAGATTCCAAGTCAACTGTTGAAAAGTATTTGGCTTTTCCAAGATTTGATGAAATCACTGAAGAAATCACTATACCTATCAGGTATAGTATTTTCATTGAGTTTTTTATAGTATATTACGAATCTGAGCTTTGGAGTTCCATCTTCATTGAAACCCTTTTTTGGTACCACCAGTACAGGGGAATTATAAGGACTTCTACTTGGCCTTATAATTTCTTCTTTTAGCATTCGACTTATTTCCAAATTTACAAAATCTGAAGCTGATAGAGCATAAGGGTATTGTTTGCGGTAAATGGCCCCATCATTTACGGTGTTTATTTCACCGCGTATATCTGCCCCAAATGGTATCTGCATATTTTTGAAAGCTCCTCATTGATGGTCCGCAGATGATATTTTTATGCTGTTTATTTTTTGATTGTCGGATAATTCAACGACGGCGTGTTCAGAATTTTTAAATTCCAAACTTTTATTTTTGTCGGATTTTTCAACGACGGCGCGTTCAGGATTTTTAATTCCTAACCTTTATTTTTGTCGGATATTTCAACGACGGCGTGTTCAGGATTCGTATATCCCAAACTAAATTCGCTTTGATTACGCATTTCCGATTCGGATCTGATTTGAGCGTTTTCGTCAAATTATTCTTTTATTAATATGAATTCCTTTAATGGAAGAATGGTGTTTTCTTCTGTTAAAGAATGTTGGTTCAAAAAGTTTCCGTTATCATAATTTAATTTTTATTTTTTTCCATTATATTTATTAACTCCCTTAGCTGTATCAATTACAGCTCCTATTTTTTTCAATAGGTTATAGCCGACCAGTAGATCTGAGTCTAGCCCTTATATTTCATAAAAAGTATATGGCATATCAAGAATAGTTATTTTATGATAATATTTAATTATTGAATATCCATTCATTTCATTTCCATTTTTTATAAATTCCTGTTTTAATAGAATACGAGGTTGACCCAGTGTCAATTAATATTTTTAATTTTTTATTTATTTTCGGGTCATTTCTAATTAAGTAGGGTAAGCCTACTCCTGACTTTTGTCTAAAAAATGGTTCTCCTCAATATTAATTAGTCTCATCGTCTTGTTAGCCGGTTGGTTAAAAGTTCCAGTTGGTACCCTTTTATTTTGGGCTTGCTCTTGCTGAGTGTTATGGGTCTCAAATTTTTTAGATTGATTCCACTTGTTCTGGCTATAATTAATATTTTAATATTTATTATAGCTTTGATTATAGCCATTGTTAGCCCTGTTCTGAACCTGGATAGACTCGTCTACCTCCATTGGTTCTGGCTTATTTTGTGGATGCCTATGTTGATTTTATGGTTATTATTAAATCTACCCTGGTTCCAAGAATTATTTTTGCTCTGATTATCATAACCATAAGTATTATTGTTCTGGTTGTTATCATGATTCAACCCTAAATTATTATTGTATCGCTGGTTATTGTAATTATTGTTTTGTTGTCTTGGCTTGTGGTTAAAATGTGTTTGACCATTTCCACCAGAGTTTGGCTCACTATGTTTTCTTTTATGTTTCTCACTAGTGAATTGATTAAAAATAATTTATTTTTTCATTTTTTATAATCACTTATTCACTATTACAATTTTTCAATAGGTCGAACTTAATTTATTCACTGCTCATATACTTTCACTCGATTTTTTCAAGTGCTCGAATCGGAAAATAGGTTGATGCAATTTGCCAATAAAATTTGAAATCCAAACTTGGCCTGAAATTGGTGTTCACATTAGCGGACTTTAGGGTTCGCTTTGGGGATATTTTTGTTTACGATAGCGGACTCAGGGCTCGCTTGTGACTCCGATGTTTACAATATCGGCTTGCATGTTTACAGCATCCGTTTGATGCGGACCGCGTGAAATTGAACTGGGTGGGAATGATTTGGAGGCCTGGTTTACAGAAATAGCTGACCACGGATTTATCTCGGGCCTGTCAGAGTTATTTGGAAATAATAATAATAATAATAATAATAAGGGTAAGAGCCCCCTGTCATATAACGCCGATTCTCATTTCATACAAATTAAATTCGTTGGTAGAAGAGATTTAAAAAAATTAATTTTTTATTTTTAAAACTCGGGTGTTAAATCTTTATTCATTACACTCAATTAATACAAGACACTTTTTATATTTAAGTACCGATCGCGGTCTAGGTCAAAATAAGACTGACTTCCTCATTTCTAAATCGGATCCAATAAACCTCGGCCATTGAACTTTAGAACTTAAATTTATGTTTAGATTAAAAGATAGATACTGTTGCATCTCATTGTGAAATTCAATTATGCTGACCGATGCAATTTGGTGGGAACTTGAAACGCAAAAGGCGCAATTGATTGGGCTTCGAACGGAAGCTGATGTTTACTTTAATTTTGATTTGTTTAACTTAGCTGAGGAACCAAGATAAGACTTCTGGGGAACCAAAATCGGACCTCAAAGCCAAAGGCAAAGACAAGCCCAAATGTAGAGTTTGAAAATATTGTTTATAATAGCCATAAGCGGTCTGGTTTCACGGGTTGGATAACTCTCTTCCTTCTATAATGGATCGTCCCAATTCAATATGAAATTCATTTAACTGATCCTAATTATGTTAAAAAAATTTCTTGGTTAAGAGATTTTTCTGGTTCTGGCCGTTGTTTTTTGGTTACAAATAATAAAGCGTTTTTATATTTTATAATAAGTAAACAAAATTAAATAAATAATGATTCAAATTAATAATATAAAGGTAAGTGATATTTTTGTATTATTAATTTTAATGAAAGGATTTAAAATATGTATAGTACATTCTAAAAAAAGTTCCGCGTTGTTTGATAATATGTAATCGGATATTTCATAATTTTTGAAGTGGTTCGTAGTTATGTAGTTAAGAATTTGGTTTTCCAAATTGACATCTGAGATATTATTAATTTTGGTTGTACCATTAAACGTTATTAAAAATGAACCGCTTAAATGGGAGTTGTTGTTATTGTTGCCATTTATAAGAATGGCACCATCTTGTATGGTGTCTATATTTTTATTTTTCTCTCTTATTTTTTTACATGTTGATTTCTCACCATTTAATAATCGGGTAAAACAAGTTTTTTCCTTAATTAAAGTGCAATAATTGTTAAAAAGTTCGGTCTTAAAGTTAAACATTTCATAAAACATATTTGCGTATTTTGCTACTTGATTGCTTAATACTAGTTTCCCATCGACTTGGGCAATCGCTCTAGCGTGATATATTTCGCATCTGTTTTTTATTATTGGGTATTTTATATAAATTATTAAAAGTTATTTATGCAGTGCGATTTTAAAAACAGAGATGTCTATTAAGTCAGCGATTATTACTGGTTTTTTGTTAATGTTTTAATATTTCCATGATGTCATCATTGTTTAAAATTTTGGTATTAAAAACGTCAATTTTTGCTAGTGTGATTGTTTCAATTAAATTTTGCAGATCAAATCTTAATAATCGTAAGCGATGTTTTCGCAGTGGTAAATCTTTATCAATAATAACATTTTTAAAATCTTCAGAAATAGATTCTATTTCTTTGAACAATTTGGAATTGATAATAAATTGCTTATTATTAATTTCAATTAATTCATTGATTTTAATTCTTGGACCTTTGCCAAAGCATTGGGCAAATCTGGTGGATTTAATGAGAAAAGAGTTTCTGAGATAGATCCATTTAGTCCGGATATAAATATTCATAGAACATTGCTCCTTATTGTTTTGCTTGTTTCCTTTGTAATTTCACTGACCTTTCCGTATGTCATTATGGTTTTGTTTATTAGTTAAGTCATTTTATTGACTTCGTTATAGAATTCAGTAACTGTCATTCGTTCCTGCCTGATGATACTGATACTGATGACTCGAGAATATGTATTGGTCGTTTATCGCTATATATAAAGTCCAATCTAGATAAGATTGCTTGAAAGTTTAAAACAGTGCCATGATTGGTAAGAGCATCATGGGCAGCTCCAAAAATTTATTTCGTAAAATTGTTAGGGCGATAAAATATTGTTCATTTTGAATTTTATAAAGACTCATTACAGTTTCTGCAGCTTCCCTTCAACCTACATATTGTGTTGGTTCCCCGGTGAATTTTGGTAAAGATTTTACCACATCAAGTGTTGTATCGCATTTTATATTTGGGTCGATTGTTTGTATTTTATAATCCTCCACAGTTTTGCATCTGCGGCTAACCTTCCTTCTAAGCATTTTATTATCTTGGTCACTTATTTCAATTAAACATTTATTAATCTATTTATTAATTCCATTGTTAAGCCGCCGGCTGTGGCTATACCACCTGCAGAAAAATTGGGTGCTGAACCTCCGGTTGCCACTGTTAAATTTAATTCACCAAAGCTATTTATAAAGTCTTCCTGATTGTTTCTTGATATTATTTATTGAATAACGAATCTATCTTACTGTTTTTATCAATGTTTAAATCTTATAACAAAGCGTTCGATTAAGGGGTAACATTAACGATATTTCTAATGTTACTAAGGTTGGGAGGGTAGAGAATGGGGGCAAACTACATCTAAGCCACCCACATTGCTGGGTCCGTCTGGGTCCGTATTCGCGATACTTTTTGAACACACCTCGTATAAATGGTGAGCAAAGTAGATTATATGGATAGGAAAAACCCCGACCCCAACATCGGCGAGCTGAGCTCAGAGCGCAGTGTAGTGCACGAAACCCCGATTCCCTCTCCAGCCGAGGCTGTAACCGAATACAGTTAATCTGAAAATTTCGATGAGTTTTTGTGTATCTGCAATTAGCTGGTTCCTGTTTAATTATTCCAATTATATATTTGTCAAATATAATTTGCTCTGTGTTTTTATTAAATACCCTGTATTCATAAATGTAAAATTTGTCAAAAGATTCGTCTGGATATGAAACTATTTCACATATTGGAGTTTTAATTATTTCATTTGGAATGTGGGAAATAATCAGGATTTCGTTTGTGTCTGTTTTAAGCCAAGTAGATGTTTTAATCTTCAACAACTTTTCAGAATTGGCCTGTTTTATATAATCATGTTTTCATAACTTCGGATTAAAAATACCTAATCTTGTTAACTGCATTCCTAATTATATGTCCTCTATATACTCAGTGAACTGCAGAAGATTAAAAATCAAAACTGCAGCTTGCTGCTCCTTGTCTTTCGTTTCCTTATGTCAATTCCGTTATTAACGACGTCAATAATCATATTTAAGTCATGATTTTGGATGGAATTTTCTTTGAATTTGGCCTGTCCTCAGGGCGATAACGTACGGTATAACATAATATTATCTGCTGCAATATTTTCCTCAGTAGTATTTACATTCTTATTTGTTACAATTGGTTGTTCTTCACGTTTAGAATATTTTACAATAAGTTTCTTAGAAATATTTTTAAATTTGTAAATTGAATATAATGTTAAACTTATTATAGTGATTACAAATGTGGTTAAACATATTATCTGAAATGTATTACGTGGGCTGCTATATATATTTCTGGCCTAGGCAACACTAAGTGTTGTTAGGTGGAATCTGACATTTCCATTGAAAAGTTCGACATTTTTAAGCATAAACGTACTCAGAACGGTTTGACGTACGACTATCATTTGTGTTGTTTACAGTTACTTAAAAAAATCAATTTCGCAAAAAAATGGAATTAACTCGTGAACATTTTCGTGCGATCATTTTTCACAACTTTCGGCGTGGATTATCACGACAAGAGTGCAGCGATGAACTTAAATCTTTGTATGACTATGAAGCACCATCCTATAGCACTGTGAAAAACTGGTACAACGAATTCAATCGTGGCCGACGCTCCCTCAAAGACGAATTCCGCGAAGGTCGTCCAAAA